>MOOZ01045267.1:119001-131069 GCA_002930495.1 Cecropterus lyciades | reverse complement strand
CAATTCGCACTTGGCCAGCGCGGTGGACTATGGCCTGAAACTCTCTCATTCTGAGAGAAGACCCGTGCCCAGCAGTGGGACAATAATGGGTTGACGGTAAATGTTTTATATATGTTTCCAGGCAACATGCGCCGTGGCGGGGCTGATAGTGCTTATGATGATCATATTCTGCATCGTGCAAACACGCAAGTCTCGCAAGATGCCGCCTCACGCACACGTCGAAATGAACCCCATACAGGCGGCGTTGAGGTAACTGATTAAATATTTTACATGTTTTTTTTTCAAAGTTCCAGATAAAGGACTTCTTTGTTCAGTTAACTAGTACTATTTACAGTTTTAGAAATTGAGTTTCTATGTGTGGGTATTGTGAAAAAATAATGGATATAAAATAAAAAAGCGTTAAAGTCTATGAAAAATGTAATTAAAGGTAGAAAATGTCAGTTATGTTCACATTACTAGTAGATAAATTTATATTAGTTTCTTATGTATATACTTCGCGGATCACATGTTAGTTTGGCAACGACATCTTCGTAAATATTACGTCCCTTTTAATATCCTTATAAAAAGAGCGCCGAAAATGCGAACATTTTTTTCACACTTTGTCACAATGCAAATTTCTCATTATGTCTCTTGTATTCTCATCGTGCAATATTTTTGTTTGCTCCTTAGTGAAAACGAGAATAGTCTGATTTTAGCTAAAGCTTAAATCACACTCATGCCCGTCCCGTTAGTCTGATTTTACCAATAACAAAATTCTGATTTATACTAAGGGCATAGATATAAGAGAAGCTAATTAATTTGGCGACGTTCCAAATTTGATCCCCGGCCAGACATCTGAATGATGAGTTTAGATTCTGTTCTGTTCTGTTTTTGTATTCATCTTTTTGTGTCTATGATACCCACGACACAGGAGAAAAGCCTAGTTTTTTTTTTTATAGTATGGAAGTAGCAGACAAGCATGCAGCCCACCCGATGGTAAGTAGCTACCGCTGCCCATAGACATCTGTAATCAATCCTAGATAAGATCAAGGTCTCACCTAAGGTTAGCCATAGATGCGTTGCTACCCCTAAGCATTAAGATGGAATGCCTCGGTAAAGTATGTCTCCTATACCACACCCTTCAGACCAGAACACAACAGCCCATAACACTGCTGTTATTAGGCAGAAATAGGTGTGGCGGTGGGGCTTCCGGAGTCGAACCACAAAGAGTTTTACCACCTTATATTCGCATACGCATTACACACCCATAACCGAAGGTTATATAGGAAGTTAATTTGAATTATTTCCTCCTAGATACGTGGTAGGCCACATCGGTGGCAGACAGCAGTTACCCAACATGACTCCGCCAGACATGCCACCCATCGCCAAGGAGGACCTCCCCGCAGCCTACGCCGAACGCCAGGCCGACTCCGACTACGGCTTCCAGAAGGAGTTTGAAGTGAGTTTCACTAAAATATCATCGTCACTAACTACTGCCTTTTGTTGATATCACGACGATTGAGATGCTAATTTAGGAAATGGAGTAATAAGTTTATCGAGATACAAGTTAACCGCGCCATAACTGGAGGGTGTTAAATATTTGACACGGTCGGGTGCGCTTTGATTGAAGTCGATAAGGGGCGAGAATGAGCTCACGTTTAAGGGACAATAATTGGGGGTGTTATTTTTTTATAATATTATTTTTTAATGTGAGTAAAAAAAGCACACGTACTCTCTGTACACTGGTCTTACAAAATATAAGGAACGACAAAAGCGTGCGAAGAGGTTCTGATTGCAAAGCAAGAGTACAAAATACAAAGCTGAAATTTTTTCTCACTATGATGGAGGAGGGATATCCGGAACTTCAAATATAGACGACAAAAAAATTTAAAGACTTTTCACTGTCGAATATGCAGAGGTTGGATACGGACCACCTACCCCTATATACGTTAAATAATTATAATAATAAATAATTCAACGTCAAATATATATATAAATTTTTGCTTTCCATTCCATTCAGACGAAAATAACGCGTAATCTTTCATGTCCGTAATATCTATTTTATGGAAGTTAATGATTTAATGAATTTTCTTGAGCCCCAGATCGATGCCAACGTCGACACCGAGTCATATGGGAGTTATATATTTTATCTAATTACGTAGATTAGTAGTTAGTCATGATGATTTGTTTTTAAAAGTGGACATACTTTTTCGTTTTATGATAATGTTTTATCTGGAATGTTATAAGGTCGATGGCTTTTCTTACGTCTGTATATATAGATTTTGAAGTTGTGATAATAACCTACATTTATGTCGTTCAGTTATAAAAGCATGAGAATTTTGTATTTTAAAATGTTCTGACTTTAAAATAATGCTTTGTCTGTTTTTGTTTTGATTTAATCGTTTATTATGTTTCTTATATAGACTGACATTCCATTGACTGTCACCTACTGTTGGCATCCATATAAATTGTTACATTTCTTTGTGTAGGCAATTTTCCCGTATTCCATTATTTTACGTGCATGCCGCCGTCCAATAATACGATTATCCAAATTCTAAACGCGTGCCAAAAAAACAAGTTGTTGCAGATGCTGCCCGAATACTTCCCGGATCGGACGACGCACGCGTCTGAAGCGCGCGAGAATCAACCCAAGAACCGGTATCCGGATATCAAGGCGTACGATCAGACGAGGGTGAAACTCTCACAGATAGACAGCGTCACCGGATCGGACTATATCAACGCTAACTACGTAATGGGATATAAGGTGAGTGCGAAGGTTATTATTGTGGTACGTTACGCGTTACAAAACGTTACGGCGCGTTACGGCACGGTACGTGAAAGACACATGTCAGAAAACGTGTTACGCAAGTCACATTACGTAAAACGCACCTAGACAACTGAATTTGTCATTTCAGGCATGTGTCAGAACATGCATAACGCAATCTCGTATAACATATGCTTGACATCGACGTGTAATTAGCTCGAGTCGATTTTATGCGTACATTCTTCACCGCGTTCTAATTTGTTTAATGATCTGATGTAGCTGGTGATTTGATATGATGCGACGTTGCGAGGTCAGTATCTTGATGTCAACTACATTTATCGGTAACCAGTTAGTAAGCTGGTTGGTAAGCTAAGACCTAGGTTCCCTAGACTAGGTAACCATCCGAACTCCGATAACCTATTCGGAACTTGCGTTTAGGCAAGACGTTAACAATACTTTGATACCACAATTCAGAATACTTGTGGTGTCACGATCATGATGCAGGTAATCGCCGAATTTCAAATAAGAAATAAACAATTTTGTAAATATTATAGAATAGTATATGTATACAATTTTAATAATAAGGAATATAATTTTAGACTCAAGCTCCCAAAATAGTTGCGCTCTTGTAGATGCAAACCCTTAGTCTATGTTTACCCATACGTTTTCCATATAAATAAAAGTTTTAAATGAATAGATGTCTAAATTAAAGCCAACCGCAGATTTCATAAACATAGTTTGTGTAGTATGAAATCTGCTTTGTTAGAATATTTCTGCCTCACTACACTTTGTAAACCAGAATCTTAATACCAGAGATAATTCGCTAATTTGGCAGTATGACGCTGCAGACAATCCACAAAGAGTTTAACCACATTTTAGAAATAGAATATTACATTAGTTAAAGTTAATAAACCTAAAGCCTGAAATGGAATTCGAGATCAAAAAAAAAACAGAGGTCAGGTCATTTCAAAACATTAACCTCGTTATATTAGTTCATCGATTAAACAAAAAAAAAAAAAGAATTTAATCTATGATATGAATATCATAGACACATAGAATAGAACATTGCATATTATTTTCAATTTAAAGGTGATGTAAAAAAATATTAATTAAATGAATTGTATATGTTTGAAATGAATTTCTTGTCTTTTGATAACATACTGACTATTGCACGAAATTTTATGCAATTCTCGTTCCTTACTGATAGTTTAATCTTCAATAGTTCATTACGTGATGCTAAAGCATAAAACAGTATGCAATAATAATATTTTATTTTTTGTGTTTAAGATATACATTTTTAAGTTGGTATTTTAGTACTTTTTATATACTATATTAAAGGAATAGCAACAGGTTCGTTTACTTTTTTTATCTCGAATTCTATTTACGTCTATAAACAAGTATCCAGCTCGGCCTCCCGTAATAGTTGTTCTTGTAGAAGCATACCCTAGACTTTATCTAACTTGTGTGTTTTCTGTCCTTTCTATGCTTACTAAGGACCCTTCGGAGCCCACTCAGGTATTGCATGTGATGCTCAAATTTCAGTTGCATACACCACTCTTATTGTTGCACTTGTTTTTTTTTTGTTTGTGTCTATCCCCCAATTTAGAAATAGATGTAGTTGTGTGACAATAGATATCTATCTAATTTTTAAGCGAATACGATATGAATATGATTCGTTTATCTTTTTGTTAAGTAGTTTTGATATTAATTAAAACAAACTTCAAGATAAATTACATGTACGTTTTATTTATGTTTATTTTGTATTTATATCAGTTATAATATTTGGGGCAATAATGGTATAATGAGTGCTCAATTTATTTATTTATTTATAAAATAAAAACATATGAAACACACAAACAACAACATTTAAACATAAACGGTTTATATTAATGTAGCATGCTTTAATTAATTTTTATATTCATTTAAATAAACAAATTAATTAATAATTTCAAAATTTAATCTTTAATTAATTTGTTTATTCATTGAAATAAATTAATCCATATAAGTAAATTAGTAATTTCTTATTAACTATGGTACATATTAATCTCTATGGGATTTTGCAAATTATAACTTCTTATAAAAATTTAACCTTTCATAAATAAAAAAAAAACAATATGCATTAACCTTCGTATCCCTTCTAAAACCAGGAACGCAAGCAGTTCATCTGCGCGCAGGGTCCAACAGACACCACCGTGAACGACTTCTGGCGGATGATATGGGAGCACGGGTTGGAGCTGATCGTGATGCTGACCAACCTCGAGGAGTACTCCAAAGTGAAGTGCAGCAAGTACTGGCCGGACGAAGTCAGGGGTGCTCGGGCGTTTGGCAACATCACCGTTCATCATGTTTCTGAGAAGCGGTAAGTCTTTTAAGTATTAACTACTGCTATGGGTCTACCATGCCATAAACATACACAACCAGCCCATACAAGATGATAAGGCTTGGAAAACTTGGACATCAAAACATCTGCAACAACAGGGGTTCTATCTGAAGTCAATCGCAGTTTCTTTGCTGCTCCCGAGGACTGATAAGATCCCCTCGTATAAAAATGAGCCGACAAACTCTCTTGCCTCTGTTTCTAAAATGCAAATTCTGATTCTCGATACAAATAGGTATGGCGGTAGTAACTACTCGGTCGAACCTTTCTTGCTCTACTTCTTTGGGTCCTGAGTAAAATATATGTGAAAGACAAAATATGGGGTGTTATTCCCAGTCCTAGAACAAAAAAACTAAGCATTCATTGTATTTTGATATTTGTTTGAAATTTTAGGTACTCTGATTACATCGTGAGAGAACTGAAGATAACAAAACAACCGACGAACTCTGATGGTCAGCCGATTATTGAGAATAACGGCATAGCGAAGAGAAATGGAGGTCAGTTTTCGTTGCCTAACTTATTACATATTTATTTATAATTTTATTATTGTAATAAATATTAATTTTGGTACCTTAATTTGGTATAATAGATTAAGATTTAGAAAATGGATAAAGATTAAAAATGATTTGGTAAAACAGTGAAAAAAATTCGTAAATGCTTTCAGATTAATATACCAGTTCAGCATACAGACTGCAACTATTGTCAATATTTTTTTTGTTTTAGAGTGATTGTGAAATATTACACTGACTAACAGTTAAAAGATTCAAAATTGCAAAAAAAAAGGCAAACGATTACAATTCTCTAGAGCGCATAGCTCCTCATCTTGCATAGCTCCACTCCCCGTTTTCCCGTGGAAATCGACTAAAGATTACAATCCAGCAGATGGGTAACAGTATTTCCTGTGTAACGTTTACACCCACTGCTCACACTGAAATTCTTGCCTGGCGCGGGGAATATTGGCATAAGCCCGTAGTGCAGGCCTATGTCAAGCAGTGACCTCAAAGGGGTGATGGATAGATGGAGCTATTTCAACATCAAGATTGGTTTACGAGATTTTAATCGTACAATGCGTACGATAAATTTAGTTAACCGATCTGTGTAAATACTGTTAGTTGATTGAACCTCGGTTTGTTAATCGAGAGTTCGAGGTTCAAATCCCAGGCACATACCATAGATAGAAAATTATTTAAATTATCACTGCTCAATGGACTACGGCTTGAAACTATCTCATTCTAAGAAAAAACCACGGATCTTCTCTTAGAATGGTACGAACACTCTCAGGGCAGGGATCCAACAGTAGGACATTGTGAGATGATGAGAATTGGTAATATGGTCTTTCTGCGAGAAGACCACGCTTTTTCTTTCAGAATGGTACGGGCAATCTCTGGGCACGGACCCAACGGTGGCATACAATGGGTTTTTTATCAGATTGAAGTAGCAAACGAACATGCAGTCCACCTGATGACAAGTGTTCACTGCCGTCCATAGACATTTGTAAACAAATAAATACAGAAAAAGTGTTTTATCTGAAGTCAGACACCAAAGCGTTGCTACTCCCGAGGATTAAGATGGTCGCCTCATTAAAATGAACCAGGAATCATACCCTTCTACCGAAATGTTACAAATGCTTTACGCTAAAAATAAGTGGCGGTGGTACCTCCCCAGACGAATCATATATGTTCCTAGACAGACGGACAGCGGAGTCTTACTTATAGCGTCCCGTTTTTTAATTTTAAGTACGAGACCTTAATAATAAAAATAATGTAGCAAACATAAAATAAAAAGTAGCAGTTACATAAATGTATATTTTTGGATACAAAATGAAATAATTCGACGTATATCGTATTCGACGTATTCATGAACTTTAAAGTCCGGGAATAAGTTGAACGGAAAAACTAACGTCATCTGTACAATCACTTCTATTGTTGTGTTCAGTTATTTCATGCTGGTCATAGCATCTAGTCATCTAGCCGATTTTATAGATACTTAAATTAGAAGTTTTACACAATAGCAACCGTTTGTAATTAACCCCCGACGTAAAAAGAGGGGCGTTATAAGTTTGACTGCTGTGTCTGTCTGTGGACACGTACTCCTAAACGGGTGAACCGATTTGGATGCGGTTTTTTTTTGTTAGACAGCAGGTGTCCGGGTATTGGTTCTGAAACACATTTTATCAAAATCTGTTCTACCAGTTATTTCTACTTCTCAATCGGGTTGATGTGGAATCGTTTCATAATCCAGAGTGCGGCAGCGAGAGCACGCCGACGTCGCCGCGCGAGGGCAAGGGCGAGGCGCGGCTGGTGCGCCAGTACCACTTCCTCATGTGGAAGGACTTCGCCGCGCCCGAGCATCCGCACTCCATACTCAAGTTCATCAAGGTGAGACGACGACTGCGTGCTGTATACAAGTCAATTTTACTTAGCTTACTTCAACTACAACTGTCGAATTGATATTCTCTATTACTCTTTTATTGCAAAAAAAAGGTCTAAACTTAATAAAATATTTTAGTTTTCGTTTATAAAATATGATGTATATAATTTTTTTGTTTAGTTAAAATGTCTTTAAATGCTTTGCACTTTCGAAAGGGGACCATGAAGCCGTTCAACCGTGTAACTGATGTCTCGTTGTGGAAATCTATAAAGCGGATCGTAAAAAATCACAATGGTGATGCTTCTGCATTACTTATATTCAATGTTATTTCCGTCATTCACGAAACTACTATTTCCAGATATTTCTTTCCATCATCAATGACATTAATTTGCATTAGGAAAAATACAACGCAAATTTGCATAATGTTCGTGATTTTAATGATGCATGTTTTTCTTTATTACTTAAGCCTAACGGTAAAGCAGACCTGATGGAAAGTAGTCACCGTCGCCTATGGACATTTGCAACATCAAGGGAGTCGTCAATGCACCACCGGCTTTGAAGGAGAGTTCTTTTCGCACCTTTTTTTGAAGAGTCCCATGTCATAGCGCTCCGGGAATATCATGTAGTATTTCAACGACGTGATTTCGCAACTTTTCACGAGGACACGTTGTGTCACGATTTGGCACAGTATTGTATGTATATATTATTGTATTAGTACAAAGTTGGCATGCAACAAGCAGACATGTTATATAATTTTTCTATTGATTTAAATGGTATAGGAGAAGACCAGATGCTGAATGAATGGTAGTTTGTTGAGACATTTTTTTTTATTATTTATTTATTTATTTAGTTCACAAATTGAATGCAACACGTTGCGTTATACATATATCACATTTTTGTTTAAATAACAATTTGATAGTGTTCATTCTGAAAAAGTGAACACAGCTTCCTCAATGAGAACTTAATATTAATGAACAAAATAATTAGAAAGAAATATATGTCGTTCTCAGCGCGTGAACGAGGCGTGGTCGAGTGTGGTGGGGCGGCCGGTGGTGGTGCACTGCTCGGCGGGCGTGGGCCGCACCGGCACGCTGGTGGCGCTGGACTGCCTGCTGGAGCAGCTGCGGGCCACGGGCCATGTGGCCGTGTTCAACAC
This sequence comes from Cecropterus lyciades, assembly GCA_002930495.1. Lineage (NCBI taxonomy): Eukaryota > Metazoa > Arthropoda > Insecta > Lepidoptera > Hesperiidae > Cecropterus > Cecropterus lyciades. The sequence continues at coordinate 122,423 of MOOZ01045267.1, read as the reverse complement.
CGTGGCCGAGCTGCGCCGCCAAAGGAACTTCCTGGTGCAGTCGCTGGTGAGTGGCCGGCACGCTGCTGGCGCTGGACTGCCTGCTGGACGACGAACTATCCTATTCGAAACTTGAATGTTATAGTTTGAATTTTCTAACTTCTTTTTTATAGTATGGAAGTAGCATACGAGCATGCAGCCCACCTGATAGTAAGTGACAACTGCCGTCCATGGACATCTGTAATCAACCCTAGGTAAGATCAAAGTTTTACCTGAAGTTAGCCACAGATGCGTTGCTACTCCTGAGGACTAAGATGGAATGCCTCGGAAAAGTATATCTCCCTCCACACCCTTCAGACCAGAACACAGCAGCGCATAACACTGCTGCTATTAGGCTATTAGGCAGAAATAGGTGTAGCGGTGGTGTTTCCAGAGTCGAACCACAACGAGTCTACCACGTTCAAGACTATTCAAAATTACACAAATAAATCGAAAAAGAGTCAAATATTTAGAATAATTCGGAAAATTTCGACGACGAATTCGAATAATTCCTTTTTTTTTATTAGTCGCGGATATTTTACTATTCTACTATTGCAAGTTTTCAAGTGTTTTCTCTCTTAGAATGAATCAGTGGAGTTTTATTGATTCAACCAGTGAATGTACTCACACGTATGCGTGAAGATATTCTATTCACTGATTCAACCAGTGAACGACAATTCAACTGGTTGACCAGTGAAATTTAAATTGGAAACTATAGAAAATCCAGTGATATTTCAATAACTTGCAAATAATTAGATTTTTTTCGAATTTAGAATCGAATATTTATTTTCGATTCGATTCAAACGATGTTCGTACACCCCTACTTAGAACATAATATTTGATCAATGAAAAATCAGTTTAAAAAAACATCATTCCTTCCTCGTATAAATCTTTTCACATTACATAAACAGTACTCTGAACCATTCCATCCTCACATAAACCGTTTCCACTTACAGAAGCAATACGTGTTCGTGTACCGCGCGCTAGTGGAGTACGCTCACTACGGCGACACGGAGATCCCCGCGTCCCGTCTCAAAACCGCCATCGACCGCCTGCGGAACACTCCCGAGGGAGCCGACAAGTGCCTCATGGAGCATGAGTTTGAGGTCAGTGCTTATTTGTACAAGTATATCGTGTGTATTATTACAATGTTTTATCTCATGGCTTTAAGGTTAATCCACGTACCAGACAGTGACACCTAAGGACTTCAACGTACGGGACAAAATGATCCGAAAGCAGGAAAAATCCGTGTAAATTAACTTCCACTCGGATAAGAGGTGTTTATGGCTTTACGAAGCTGTCTATCAGTGTTCCCGTGAATGTGAAGGCGTCAAGAATTTATCTTGAAAAAAAAAAACAAATCGCTTTAATTCGTCCCTAATATGGGATAAATGCTCCAAGTCAAAATGACCCGACGTTGTAATCTACGTCCCGGGGATACACGTTGTTGTCCGGGGGTTAAGTCTAACCCGTGCTAGTAGATAGAGTACACTCACTACGGCGACACGGAGATCCCCGCGTCCCGCCTCAAGACCGCCATCGACCGCCTGCGGAGCATGAGTTTGAGGTCAGTGCTTATTATTATATTGTAATTGGTTTCTCGTGGCCTAATCCTCGGACCGCAACGTACTAGTCAAAATGAATACAAAGTGAATACGTGAAAATTGACTTCCATCTGAATATAAAGAGGAGTTTACATACACGTATATATGTATACATACATGTATAAATCCTCTATACATGCATACGCTCGAAAAACATCACCCTCCTGATGCAGTCGGGTAAAAACCTAGTCAATCTTGCAATGGCCTAAGGGGGGCGAGGGGGCCCGTGTCGAATTTCATCAAACCTTATGTAGGTGGAAAAGACCTTGTTTTTATATTACATATTTTGTTTTATGCAAGAAATTACATAAAAAAGCAAGAACTGCATTTTTTTATACCTAAATCTAACGATAAGGCAGACGGGCTACCTGATGGAAAGTAGTCACCAGTATCAGGGGAGTCGCCAATGCATCGCCGGCTTTGAAAGAGAGCTCTTTCCACACCTTTTTTGAAAAGCCCCTTTTCATAGCGCTCTGGGAATACCACAGGAGGAAGCTTATTCACTTAATTAAATAAAACATGGGTGTAGTTTCCGCGAATTTCGGTATTCGAAGTAAAATAAGAGTCGGTTTCCATAAGACCGTTACATGCTTAAAATTGTTACAAGATGTAATCGAGCGTGCGTCTGCGCTGCAATATCTTCGCGAGGCGCGGCCCACGGCCTCGTCCCATATAGTAAAGTATGCAGTATTACGTCTCCATACAGACGGGTCTGAACGGCGCGCCGCGAAATCTCGCTCTGTCTCAGTACATCACAGCCGCATGGGTGCCACGCACGCGCTCAAGCTCGCTCGGAAGCGGACGGTTAAATGCATGGAAAACATATTTCGCTTCTAATTTTGAACAATCTCACTTGCGATTCGTGAGGTGGGAGTCGAGATAAATCACACTTCATCCCTGTTCCTATCTTTGAACATCTTTATAACAGAATTGTTCCCCCAACAGAAGATGATCTCGCCGCCGATCCCGGAGCCGGGCAAGTCGTGCGCGGCGGGGCAGGCGGACGAGCTGCGCGCGCGCAACCGCGCGGCCGACTGCCTGCCCTACGACCGCAACCGCGTCATCCTGGCGCCCGTGCCCGGGAAGGACTACTCCACCTACATCAACGCGTCCTTCGTGGAGGGTGAGTGCCGCCCCACAGTACACGGCGGGCAGGCGGACGAGCTGCGCGCGCGCAACACGTCGTCGGTATTCTAGTTTAAAGAATGTGGTGACATAAAACACTAAAAGCGTAGGAGGGAGAAATATACCCGTAAATTTTATACAAATTACCGATCCTTTATATGTTTGTAACAGTTGTTAATGATTGCTCGATTACATAAAACATAAAAACCTAAATTAAAATCGATTCGATCTGAATTTTTCAGTAGACAGAACAATAGAATATATATCAAAACAATATAAGAATACTTTACTTTTCATACATTAAACATAAAACATATTTGTACGTGGACAGTAGTATAACAAAAATAACCCATTTATATCCTTATTATAAAAAAACTCACAATTCTTACTTATAGATATAAAATTGTTGTTTTCACAGCGTACGACAATTCCGAAGGGTTCATAATTACGCAAGATCCGCTGCCCAACACCATTACAGATTTCTGGAGGATGGTCTCTGAACACAATGTGTCAACCATCGTTATGCTAAGTGAGGTATGTGGGAATTAATTATTAATATTTTTATACTAAAAGCCAGGTTTTGAAGTGAAACTTCTTTAGAATCGTTGTGATTTCAAACCTGATGCAACGGAAAAAACGACAGGTAAGAGACACAAATACAAAAATGTGTAGAAT
>MOOZ01045267.1:104696-117149 GCA_002930495.1 Cecropterus lyciades | reverse complement strand
AGGAGTGGGACGAGCAACCATGAAAAGTGAGTGAGTGAGGAGCGGCGCTCGCCCATCGCCCACGTATCGCTCGTGTAATATGAGGCGAACAAAGTGTGTACGGGTATTTGTAAAAATGTACATAATTTTTACAGGATCAATGAAGTTGAACTGATTTGATATTAAATGTTTGATATAAAATGTTTAATGGATTACGTGCGGATTGTCCACTTGTTTTTATTTTTTAATAAAATTTTCATTGGATGTTGTCGCTGGTGTGGATTATTTGGTAATTTTAGTTACCTATTATAACTTTTTCTGTTTTAAATATTATAAACCTATAATGTAAAATTTTCCTTATCGATTAATTCTTTGAAATTAGTTTTTTTTTTTTTTATTATTTTGTACAAAATATTTGAGTGCAGTATAATAACTCATTGAATGTGTTGCGTCCCTCAGAGCGGCGAGTGGAGCGCGGTCCGGCAGCTGCAGTACCAGGGCTGGCCCACGGCGGCGGGCCACGTGCCGGAGGTGACGCGCGGCCTCGCCGAGCTGGCCGAGCTGGCCGCGCCGCCCGAGCCGCGCGCGCCGCGCCCGCTGCTCGTGCACTGCCAGTGCGTACACACCCTAGTAGCCCGCAGCACCGCGCCCGCCGACCTGTCACGCGTACACCCTCTTATACGCACACAATCGCATATCGGACGATGACAACAAAAGGAACCGGACGTTATGTTACATTTAGTCAAATATTAATAATATTTTTCGCCATTATGACAAAAATAAACGCTTTCTACATTCATGGCCTCACACTAGGATTTTTTTCTGTGTCGTGGGTACCATGAACACACAAAGACATTTGTCTTTGTGTGTCAACACAAACACCCTGACCCAGAACAGAATCTAAATTCATCATTCAGATGTCCGTCTGGCCGGGGATCAAACCCGGAACCCACTGCGTAACAGACCGGTATGGTGACCGCTCAGCCACGCGGGTCGTCAAAACACACGTCGTAAAGATACTAAATAATCCCTATCCGTGCAGGTACGGCACGGAGCGGTCCTCGCTGTTCGTGGCGCTGTGCATCCTGATCTGGCAGCTGCGCATCGAGCGCCGCGTCGACGTCAACAGCGTCGCGCGCAAGCTGCGCTCGCAGCGTGCGCGCACCATCGACACCTTCGTGAGTACACGCACCGAGAGGGAGAAACGCATGCACACACTCACGGGAAAACAGAGGGAAAGTGATAGGCACACGCAATGGCGCTCACGCGCGTGCGTACATACACACACATACGCACTCGCTCACGCGCGCGCAGACACACATATACTTGCACACGCGCGCTCGCTCACATACACACACAAACGTGAGCGCTCGTACACACATACGCGTACACACTACGGACGAGCACGCATATACACGCACAGATGGAAAGAGACAAACCGATGGACGGAGAGACGATTTAGCGTACATACGCACACATATCCATAAGCGTATGACCAAATAGAAAAGGGTTGTACGCACACACGCGCTCTAAATGAGATGCATGCTCGTTCATTTTGTGCGCACGCATGCACACTCATACAGATATATAAAAATATGAATGCGTACACGCACCACATACGACCATAAATACATTAATAAAATCTGTATACGACACAAGTACGCACTGCATATTTATTTCGTTTATAATAATAGTCCTCAAAAGCCTATCTATGATAAAGTCCTTTTCTATTTGTAATAGGTAATTTGCCTCTTTCTTATGGCGTATGAAATAAAAGGCAATTGATTGTAGATATATAAATATTGTAATATTATCGTTTATATTCGTAATACAATATACAATTGTTGCGACAATCTTACAGTACAAACTTAGAATGGCGACTGGCGACAGAATATATAAAATTAAGCATATCGAATATCGATTTGTTTCTAGGTGTCGATATGGAGAGCGATTTTTTTACAATAGTAAAAGATACAATACAATAATATTATCAGGCAGTGGCATCGCCTGGTGGGAGATCTCCCCTTTTCCTCCACAGTAATAAACTTAAGCGACAATGTTCACTTAAACTCAAATGAAATGCACGTGCATTCGATTAAATTATAAAAACATAAATTCACAGCGCAAGCGTATGTATACAACTGATACACATATACACATTCACTCCGAAGGTGGTGGAAGGTAGAAGGTCCTAAGGCACCATTTGTTACGCCAATTTCTACCATTAACAGCAGTAGTTCCTACATTCATATGATAAATAAAGCAGGTATAAGTTCAGTATAGACCGGTATAAGTTCGCACCCAACTTTTTTTTTATAGTATGGAAGTAGCAAACAAGCATGCAGCCCACCTGATGGTAAGTGGCTACTGCCGCCCATGGACATGTGTAATCAACCCTAAGTAAGATCAAAGTCTCACTTAAGATTAGCCACAGCTGCGTTGCTACCCCTGAGGACTAAGATGGAATACCTCGGAAAAGTATGTCTCCCTTACCACACCCTTCAGACCAGAGCACAAAAGCGCATAACACACTGCTGTTATTAAGCAGAAATAGGTGTGGCGGTGGTGCCTCCGGAGTGGCACCACAAAGAGTTCTACCACCTTCAAATTTTTCAAATTCATTTACAAACGCAAAATGTCAAAAGTATTAGAATTTAATGAATCTTCTATTTATCGTTTTTAATGTTTTTTTTTTCAGTTGCAATACGAATTCCTACACCGTGCCATTCTGAACTACGCGGAACTTCACAATCTGCTAGAAGACAGTTAAACTTCACAAGTGTAACTATAGTTAATTAAGATTAAACCTTGAACCAGCGCGTAAGAACTAACTCACAAAACTGAGGCTTCAAATCACCAATATAACATGTTCGTATGGGAAATATTGAGTGTAGTGTACATATCGCTGTTTGGATTTTATAATAGCACAACACAAAAACGAGAATTTCACAAGTGAGCCACGTAAAATTTAACAATCTTTTTGTTTTTATCTTTATTTATGAATTAATTTAAAATAATGGCATCGACGTTTCATATTAAGGCTTTTTTTTAAATAAAATTGTATTGTATTTTAACTTAAAATTTATGAATTTTTGAATTGTGCGGTTATTAATGCGAAACAGTGATATATTTTAAGCGAATTTATAAAGCGTTACGGTGTATTGTTAGCGTACAAATTTTTCACAAACAAACTTTTGGATCGCTTTATGCTATAGTTTACGTAGATGTCGCCCCAGTGGTCATTGTTTGTATGATTTTTTTTTTCTGTCAACCTTTCGTGATACATTTCTAAGGTGTTACAGGCAACTAGCTTTGATAATCGCTCGTTTTTATTTTATTATATACAGTTAAATATTTTAGTAATATATATATATATTAGTTACAATTGTATCACTGATTGCGACGAAATTTTTCGGTTCAACGTATTAATATATTTTTCGGACTTCATTTGGAATTTGGTAAAATTTTTTATATTTTCTATTTCCAAAAAAAAATAATATCATATCTAGTATATGGCAGGTATACCCAGACCAAAATGTTTAGGCTATTTCTACACTGTATTTTCTAGTGTACTGATGTGAAAATTGCTTGATAAAAAATTATGTATATTCATGTTGCCTATGCTTACGTGCTTCACGAATCAAGATTTATAAAATTCTAATTATTCAATTTTGTGAGTTTTATACAAAGTTTCTATTTTTTCAATGTCGATTTTATTAAATTCTACGGTGACATGAGATAAATAGTTAAAATAAAAAGAAAACTTACAATTAATTAATAAATTAGAAAAAAAGCAATCCGTTAGCAGCATATATGGGCAATATGATTTTATGTAGTCACGTCTAAAATAATAACTTAATAAGACTCGTTCTCTAAAATCCATATTCGAAAATATTTAGTTCTACTAAAATACTTTATCTTATTTAACAAAATTTCGACATCAAAATTTATAAAAAAAAAAGAAAACTAAATGACGATCAAAATTATACAGAGAAAAGGATAACTCCCAATATCTTATGGAGCATACTAAGTCATTAGAACTGATTTTACATATAAGTGAAGTCCCATCTCGCCGTAAATGACCCGTAGCGCTTAGATAGATATGAAATTTTGTTGCATTCAGATAATTATATTGAAGTATATAATTAGAAGATTGGTCATTCTGCGCGTTTTATTGCTGCATGTTTTGTTAGTTTGTTGTTCGTCTTGAGGTGAAAATATTAAACATTAATTGAAGATTTAATATTGATGAGGTGTTTAGTGGATTTTTATTTAATATTGTTTTTATTTTATTAATTTATTGTTTTTTTTATTGCGTATACGAATCGAGAAAGGTGGCGTGGAGGTAATTTTAGTGACGTGTCATCAAATAGAGTATTCACTCTATTGGACGTGCGATTGCATAAAAATGACGGCATTTTGGTTTACACATTGGTAGCAATATTATATTAACGTAAGAAAGAGTGGGTTATTTTATGACGAATAACAAACTGACAAAATTTAATTGCGTATAAGTAGGTTAGATCTGATGTAGTTGCTTACACGTTCACTGTACAAAACATCCTGTATAAATATCAGTATATAATTATTTTGCCATATTCAAGAGCAATATGAGTGTTCATATTGCACTGACAACGGCATTACCAATATGGTACATATTATCACGATCGAATATAATCCGTAATAGCCTGCCAGCAGACCGCAATGAACTGTAGTGAACATGTGCAATATGAGTATAAGTGACTCATATTGCCCTATCATTTTGACGGCAAATAAGCTGTTATGAAACAACTGTCATTATTATACAAATGCAATATGAACATGTGCGAAGACATTGTGTTGTTATTGATATATATTTTTTATTTGTAAAAACGAAAACTATAATGTTTTCCCGTAATATAAATAATGTATTTCGTGTGTTCAATTTAAAAAATATTTTATTAAATTTAATTATTCTAGTGCAGGGTGTTTTGTGGGTGTCCTTAATTTAATATTTTATACAATGTTTATGTTATATGTATTTGGTATTATAACGTACCAAACAAAATCTTGTCCAAAGAGATGATTGACGGTGGAAAGAGTGTATTATCGCGGAGTATTTGAGGAATTTTTGATAAAAAAAAAGAAAAAAACTAAATGATTATATGTATTTATTTTTGGTACCCCCGATAAGCCATACAATATGCATTTTTATTTATATCTGTGGAAATTTAAGACTTGATTGGTATGATTTTGAGGTTTAAAAAACCCTCTCTAGTGAAGTTTAAATGTTAAGGCCAAATTATAACATTTACCCCAAGGTAGCACAAATTTTTTAATAAGGGTGCGTGCATACTGTGTCATGTATCAAAAATTACTGCGAAATATATCAACCCTTGTAAATACTCCATTTTTTTTTCGAAAGAATAATCGTATTATTATTGTTAAGTAAACGGACGAATAGGGTCATCGCGGATAAGTTATCCCTTTGGTATTTAAACGACTATATCTGTTCCAAATATTCAAATTTTGATTAAAAAATGCTATAAAATGCTTTTACACTAAACACGCGAGGGCGTTGCGCCGTCCAATATTTTTAAAATCCATTGTAAAAACCGCCAAAGTCAAAATTTGAATGTTTATTGCGAGTAATATATATAGAGTACTAAAAAGTCGTGATGACCTCGATAATATATATGTACGTAGAAAATATCGCACCAGTGTGCACGGCTCCTCACCGAAATTTTTGATGTATTTACTATTTGTTTAGATTTTTATTTTGTGTACAATACAAGACAATTTATTACGTCTTGATCGTGTACGACTGTACGAGTCGTCCCTGCTGTGCAACATTTGATGCAACTTTTGCGCGAACACAATTCATAGTTTGATTCAAATAAATGCCTGATGTTGCATAGTGCGGACCGACTAACATATATTTTGTATGTAGGTTAAGTTGTGTAATTAGATTTTGTATAAGAATAACGAAATATACAATTCTATGTTGATATTGTGTGTGCGAGGTATTCTGTTGCAGTACTTCAGGTGTTCGGTCTTATTTACAAGAAATTTATTCCAATCTGATCACTATTTGCAGAGATTAGAGCGTTCAAAAAATCACACAAACAGGAAAACCAAACTAACGCCTTATAATATCAATAAGTGAAGATTACTAAAACTTCCCGTGAAGACTTCCTCTTTTTCTTTCCCAGGTCTTTAATTTTTTTTACAAAATTGACATGAAACATGTTATTATGTGTAATATAAGTTTTATGTCTATCAAACTCTATACTCGAATATCGGATGATTGGTTAGTTGATCTGTAAATTTGTTGGTCGAAATTGACGTATTGGCTTTTTTTTCGGGTAGGAATCATCACTGATGAATTTGGATTAAAAAAAACATACACCATAAAATTATGACGCTGGGAAGTGTAAAAGAAAGAGGTTTAACTATTTGGCATTATTTTTTGTTTTTTTTTTTTTAACGTTATAATATACTGTGATGTGCTTTAAAAATTTAATTAAATTTTAAATGTGCTTAAATGTTTAAACGAATTTTAAATCAGAATTTTCAGCACGTTAAATTACGTAAATGACGACCGAACACCATAACTACATTTGTTTTAAACTAGCCACGACTACATCACCTTATAATTAATACCATATCGTTCATAATCTGTACATTGAATCCATCCTTATCCATTTGCGCATATATAGTATAAGTAATATTATATAGAATAGATAAAAAGTAATTATCAATAAAACCCGAAATGTTTAAATGTTACATAATAGATACGCACACTTCGTTTCTCTATAATAGTTAAAGTCTAGCGAAACTGAGACATATTTCCAGAAAAAGAACAAATCTTGAAGATCAGTAAAGGAAATATACATCGTCCTCTAATGTTTCTTTTAAATTTATTATTTGTACCTGTACAAACTGGAATTTCTGAAATAATTGCTTTGAAAATCATATTATTGGGATAAATAATGTTTTCTACAATTATAGACCCACAGTAGTGTTTTCCCTGGAATATGGGTGCCATGGACAGAAAAACAAATACACAAACACTCAGATCCAGAACCAGAATCTAAATTCATCATTACGATATCTCTCCTGGGATCGAACCCGCAACCCACTGCGTGTCAGACCGGTATGGCAACCAAAATACCGTAATTCGAAAGAAACATTTTTGAAACCAGATAGACTGCAAGCAGGTTTGACACTTTTTAACCGACTTCCCAAAGGAAAGAGGTTGTCTGTTCGTCACGTATATTTTATATCATGAAACGTGACTTCAGAAATCCATCAATAAGCTTTTTCAGAAATATATCTCCGTTGTACGAGTAGATAGCTTGAAGTTTGAATAATATACTCTATCGTCTACAGATTACCTAAAACGCAAATGGACTATCATATGTCGTGGTTGGTTTGCTAACTATATGTTTGTCTCGTATTATGAGAGCTGTAATTTTGGGCTTGCATGTTTTACCAATTTTCGACGAGGCTTCGGGATCAAACTGATTTTTTTTAAAGTATTAATGACTGCCGTATGATAAGAAACTTTATTGTTGTTATTTTTTCTTAGGTTCCTTGTATTTTCTTGACAGTATTGGCGTTAATAAACTTACTATATAGATATGGGTCTCCTTGGTGTGTGCCTAAGTCTGTAGATCTACTTACAAAAAAAATCTAACACGACTGAAAAATAAGAACAGATAAAATAGTGCGTCTAAACTTTGAATGTCTTTTTTCACGGTATTGATTACTATTTTTTATATATTCGTTTCCAAAGAAATTTAAGGGAAAATCAAAGTTCTCTTAGCAAATTCGTTTACCGTTATTTGAAACACGCCAGTTAATGTATTAATTACGTAATACAAGGGTCATGAGGAAACCCTGAGAATGATCTCTTAAAAGTGTTCAAGTTAATTGTAATATTATCCACGACACATGCAAGCCCCGAGCGCGCGACTGATGTGTTTTCTAGCTTCTATCTATATAAAATGTAAGCTGTAGGAATGTTACGACTTTTTATATAAAGAATATAGTTTTTAAGATAGCATAGTTAACAATCTGGGATATGTCGGCTATAAAGGAAATTTTTGATGTGTAATCAATCGAATACAGTACGATCTCTCTCTACTAAAATCTATTTCTATCTTTTTAAAGGTTATGTCTTAAAAAGATCCTTTGCAGTCGTTTGACAGACTCCATTTCGGAGGGCAAAATTGTTATAATAAAATCAGACCGCTTTTTGAATCTGAAACCGTTTCGTTTTGTAAATTGTGGTCGTCAAATTGTAATTGGCATTATTGATGAACTAATATTGGTTTTTAAAAATAAGTCTACCAAATAGGCACTAGGTCAAAATGGTGGATTATGGCCTAAATCCTTCATATGAAAAAGACACCCACATGTTCAATAGAGAAATAATAGGAACTGATAAAAACTCTGGTATTATTAAAATTGCATCTAATGTATTATGACGTCATATGACCCAACATGAACATGGAGATGAACATGCAAATTCTCAAAAGAATTACAAGTTATATACATTTTAAGATTTGTAATCTTTTGCCAAAAAACTATTAATAAGATTTAAGCCCAAACTTCAAAATCTTTTTAATTTTAAGTTTTTTTTTTTAATGGAATACAATTTACATGACGGAACGGTTTTCCTGTACGACCCAAATGTTTTGTACGGCGTTCATTCGGTCATAATTTAATTGATAGAATGCTGATACGTACGCTTTTGTATTAAAAGTTTTTCTAGTCTTCGACGCGTTTACAGAACAATCTTACATTTTTATAACTGAATGATTTCGTCTATTTTATTCTGTTTGTTATACTCCGAGCAATGCTGGTATAAGAACGGTGACATATAGAATAAATTATTCGTATAATGAAACAGCAAAAGGAAAAAATATTTTAGACACTTGGTGTGACGTAGTGTGAAATTTGGTCCAGTTACAGTTTCAGACTGATTCTAGATTTTAATGTATGATTATGTTTATTATTCGTTGCCTTTTTGTATGTTTATTTTAATTGAATCCTGCAATAATAACTGAACGGATTTGATTTAACCTTTTTTCCATAAACAGTAAATGGATTGGATGGATAGTTAATGGAATGACCTAGATATATACATGCATCCTGCATATAACTATTATCTCTAATCGTATTGTGAGAAAATTCGGTAAATAAATTTTATGTTATGAATTAAATAAATTACTGGGCTAGGATAGGAAAGCTGCACTCTATATAAAACGATGACTCAATTCGCCTTGTACCAATCAGATTGGTACATACGTATCAAGCAGTTTGGTACGCAAGTATCAATCAGTTTGGTACGCAAGTATCAATCAGTTTAGTACACACGTATCGATCAGTTTGGGACATACGTATCAAGAACTCTTTTTTTATCTTATACCAGCATTGTTCGGGGCTAAACTTATGTCTATAGACGCTCATGTTTAGTTGTCAAGTGTATCAGTTTATAATTCACATTCATTGGCCTAACAAGTAATGGATTTCCGGTCTATGCTCAATTCGAAGTTAAAGAAGTACTAGTAAATGTAGGAAGTGTATACACTTTGCTATTATCGCTTGAACTATGGTTGCTAAAATCATCCTGACGCTTTAGCTACTGAACAGTTGCTTAAGCCGATACCGATCGGGCCATCTAATTCATTGCTCAAGCGACCGACGAGCGGTATATGTTTCATTTTAGTCGGATAATCTGTCTAAATTGCATTGTTTACGCGTCTGTATAGACTCTTATAAAACTAAGCTATAAGTTTGATAGTAATGGCATACGTGTTAACCACACTTGCTCAATGGGCGGTCATTCTAATGTTGTATCTTGTGGTAAAATTATGCAATATACATCACGCATCAGCAGATAAAATTATACATCACGGCATGAGTCATAAAAATAGGGAAACATTTTTTTAGGTAATATTACATAAATTTATTATATTACTTGCATTTTTAGGATATATGAATCTTGAATCTATAAGATACATAAAAAAATTGAGACAAGCAAAATTAGTGATACCCTAATTTTGACATGTGTTCTTTGGAATTGCTCATTTTGTAAGTTTAGTACTAGACCCGAAATCCATTTGCGGTCAATATTTTTGTTCAAACGAACCTTCGTAGTGTTTTTAATTTGTAGTGTTCACGCGAGTTTTATTAGTCTTTTACACTTTAATAGTAATTAGCGAGGGATTTATGGAATAGCGAAAATGTTACGAAATGGCAGTTATTTTTAAATTATAGACATAAATTACTTTTTTATTTATCTGTATAGATTTCTGACTTTTTCCAAAACAGGTAGCTTGTAAAAATTTTTTTCTTTTTTTGACACTCCTTCATGTCACTTGTAATAAACCCTCGATAATTAATCCATTGTATTACGCCTACTTTTTGTAAGACCTTTACATTTTACTTTTAACTACTTTAAGAAAAACAATTTTCCAATTTGTGTAACCAAAATTCGACATAACGCGCAAGCATGCTTATTTGTAAATATATCGTAAGTAGTACGCGCAAACCCGACGTCTACAGTATGTTTATTTATGTACCTAAGCATTGGCAGAATGGAGAATATTATGTTCATTATGTTTTATTTTTGTAAATAGATAATGCAGGTCATGTAATACAATATTTTTGAAAATATACCACTATTTAGAAATGATGGCTTTTATTTACTTGAAGTAAGTTAAGTACTATTTAATCTGATATTATGATATTTACTAAGCTTAGATAAACTTTTTAACTATGAACCGGCAATGTACTGGTTAGTGCTTCACACACTTGACAACATTAAGATCCTTTAATAGGTTCAAACCCTGCCTTTTGATAGAGAATGCTAAAATTCATAGACCTGTACTGCTCACTTAACAATATTTTACTATTGATTCAAGGTCACTCCAGAGGCCTCGCTGAATTACCCTGAGTGACAAATGCAGGTTAGTTCATGTAATCAAATTCAATAAATATAATCGATAATTCGCCTCGTTCAATAGAGACGAGTCCACTTTGGAATATATAAAAGACGCAAAACTTTCTTTTCGTCTGTTTGTAAATTATAAATAATTGAACCGATGACGGTTAACAAAGATGAGAACTGATTTTTTGCTCAATAAAGTACATACGTAGGACAAAACCAGACAACAATAAATTGATTTCAAGCAAGCAAAATAAATATTTTTAGGAATCCTACACCAACACCGCAAATCGGTCGTGAGATCCTTATAAGCCACAGCCGACTTCTAGTGTTTAATGTAAAATGGTCTTATGGAATAACATACCGTGCCGAGCGGACCTACCACAATAGCAGATTACCTTACCTACTCGTGGAACAGTGGTATACCACTAGGAAGATTGTATTACTAATTTGTTACATGTAACCTGGTAAGATGTATAGTGTCTATGGCCATTACTGGTAATGAAACAGTTACGTAAAAATATTTGCTCCGAATGTAACGTTCCAGGCTCGCATTTGGTCAATCCGGGGTACTGCTCCACTGCACCTGCTCCAGGCGCTAGCATTTTTTTGAAGTAAAAACTTCTTTTGGCTTGTTGAGCACTTTTTGGGTGAACATAAATCATGGAATCGTCACCGAACGCTTTCCATGAGCTACTTGAATTCTGTGTGTGTATGTAGATTTACCTCGAAGGGTTATTTTTGAAGTATTCACTTCTGTAGGCACTCCTGGAGTGCCAATTATTTTTTTTATAAATGAGATTATTTACATTGGGACTAGGGCTAAGGATGCATTGGTTTGCAATAAGATGATGGGTAACACGGATCCGTGACTAGATACGTTTCCATGTCGCCGACTTCCTTTTGGGACGCAGTCTTGGACTGCGGCGAAACTGTGTGCCCCGATTTTTTTCGCTGTCACATTGCACAGGCAACGTAGAGTTGAAGTTTTTTTTGCCAATGTAATGAAGATAGGGACTAGGGAACTTCTATCAAGTTTCAGTCAAGATCCGAAGAAACTGTAATTCCGGGACTGCAATGTTTTAATGAATGTAAGTAGTCTATGGACCTACAAGCCAACGTGACAAACTTAGGCCTTAGGTAATTCTGATTATTATATAAAGAGATCCGTGCCCAGAAAAGAGATAAATAGAACTGGCTTGATTTCATATACAATAGCAGTGATCGTTTAGTTTTGAGAGAGACACTCAAATGAGACGTTGAAGGAAACTTGCAATATTTTCTTTAGATACTCAGGTGAAATCGAAATATACTTAGCACAATTTTTATCATTTTAAAGGTGATAGAAACCTTAGTGGTGCGTATTGCGTTTAATAATAGCAGTATTAAACGCAGCTGTTTTCAGATTTAAAGTGTGTGGTAAGGAAGACAGTTATCCGAGGCGTTCCAACATCGTCCTCAGGATTTTTTGCCAACCTCAACCAAGACACCAATCTTCTTTGGAGTTATTACAAATGATCATGGACGGCAGCGGCTAG
>MOOZ01045267.1:33615-53073 GCA_002930495.1 Cecropterus lyciades | reverse complement strand
AAATAGATGAATGCAAAGAAATAAGTCCAATATTAAAAAAAAAAAAAAAAACAATTTTATAGTACTTATATGTTATAAAAAAAACTGGCCAAATGCGAGCCGGACTCGTGCATGAAGGGTTTCGTAGGTATGGGAGCCCCCCCTGTTGTAATAGCCGCAACAAAAATATATCATCTGTAAAAATTTTAACTGACCAGCTATAGAAAGACGGGCGGCGGGGTTTGTAATAGGGCCCTTTTTACCCTTTGTATGGAATCCGAAAAAAGAATAAACATAGGTTGGCTAGTACAAATTTAAAATTAAAAGAAAAAATGCACACCTACAGTTACCAAACCGTAACTCTGCACCGCGTGATGACGATAGCTGCATTCCGCTGAGTAGCAGAATTGAACAATGGATAGTGTAGTTTCCCATAAGACAATCTTGTAACAGATCCCAATAAGTAAATACATATTGTAAACCTTTAATATTGTGCAGTAATATATATATATATATATTTAATTAATTCGCGTTCGCCTAAATCTAACTCTACTCGGTATGTCTTTTATAAAGATAAAATTATGAATATCTCATAAAAGTTTGAAAATAAAAGTACACCGTGTGATGCTGGCGCGGGCCAGTAGTCCTATACATATAAAACGCTACAGCTTACCTAATCCTAAGCCATAACATAGGCAGTAGGTATTTATTCCTCATTATCATCTGGGTTAAGGTATTCAATTCTATTAAGAATATGTAAGCAACAACATTCGCATACGATTTTTTTTGCTTTTATGGTTAAAGCAGGATGTTCACTTACATTATCAGGAATAAAATTTATCGAAATAAGTCAAAAGAGTAAAAAAATCATTTTTCGTTTTTCAAGTATATATGTCTTGAAAGCTGAGTAAGATATAAAAAAATCTAACTTTTCGTCTTATTTCGTTGAGATGTATACAAATCCGCCTTCAAATCATGGCTCTGTAGGTACCGTAGAATCCCCAAGACGACAACAGTAAGTAATTAACAGTAAGTAATCAACGACTTTCTATTATCAAACGATTATCAACGTGTTTCGTACATTTTTTCAAACTTAAACTATCAAAGTTAAATAAGGAACAGCGTAATGAGATGCAGGACTTCCAAGTTCATGTGTTTCTCGGTTAAAATGTATTTTTTATTACATTTTATTAAAAAAAACCTTGAAGCCACATTTTGATATGCAATCTTGTAATTCCGTGTTACAATTAAATATATTAACGTAGTAATCAAGCAGTTGGATCATAGGCTATGCGTAAGTCATAATAAATAAGGCCCCAGGGCTGGTTATCACCCCATTCTCATATGCCAATGTTGTTACTAGTTACACTTATACCGAGGACTGAGGCTTGAGAGCCACTAACCTTCCCTGTAGCTAGTCCCGTGCCTCGCTTGACAATTGATACTGCATCTAACTCTGACACTGTTAGCAAACAGGCAGACGCATCGGATACCATACTGACGCGTCATATAATTATTAACTACTAAACACGACAATATAAATCTGATATTGTACTTACTAAATAAATAAAACTTACCTTATTACTCCAAATAATCTCACTATTCACTCCGTAAACAGCAGGAACGACATTTGACACTACGCTTAAAAAGTGAATCTACCTTCCCATAAAATAATATTTCGCATTCGCGACACTGGGCGCTGTGGTCGAATATAGACAATACGATGATGACCATAAGTAACAGCAAACAAAATAGTGAACTGAATATGTCCAATTCTTCGAAACATATTCGCATTTAAGTATATAGTGTAAATTTTTTTTGTTTACTTAATGAGCTCGATTTTGATATTTTAAAAATTTTTGAAATCAGAATTACTATAAAGAATTGTTTTTATAATGATTATGATTTTATCGGGAGGCAACTATAATAAATATCTTGTATATTTTTATTAACTACTAGCGAATATCAGTGAGTTCGATTGCTTGATTTCAGAATTTGATTCGTTGATTGTAGTAAATATTCATGTAGGTACAATTAAGTAGGTAGGTAGGTACATAAATTAGACACATTACTACAGAAAAAAAACTGTTTAGTTTGTTTATGAAATAATGTTTTCTTTTTACTCGCATGGTTGCATATTTAGAATTTCTTTTCAAAATCGATAAACGGAATCTCTAAGAAATACTCAAATCTATAGGCTACGCCACGGTCGTGCTATCGTGACAATAATTTACGATGTACAGTGTTAAATGTAATATTTTCTATTCCTTTTGTATTTGATTTTGTCTTAGCGGAGCATCGTGTACAACGCACGAACATTTTTGACGTGGCGCTCAGAGATTTACATGAATCTACTGTTCCAGACGTGTGCAACAATGTGCGAGTGGGACACACATACAGATGTAGTATGTACGTGATTCTAACGTGCGAGTAAGATTTAAAATAGTGTCAGTTGTATTTCAAGGTGTGAATTTGTGCAGTGTATAACAAGGAATAATTTCTAACGGCCGATAAAAAGGTTTTCATTACAATTTTAATTCATGTATCTGTACGCAAGATGCAGTCGATGACAAATGGTGACTATAATCAACAAAAATGGTATAGGAGGTTGATCACAAATGAGTGGTTCCCAAATATGAAGAAGGAACGCCTCATATGATTTCATAATGCTGGTAAAAGGCAAGTGGTAAGGCGGAGGTGCAACCGCAGACTGACAAAACAACATCAGTTTTATTTTCAACGTCTTTTTATTTCTTGGTATAAATAAGATACAGTTAACAGTTCTCACTTCATTAGTTACATATAACAGATACCAGAACACATTAGCTTTCGATAATAGGGTTATAAATGAAACTGCAAAGTAAAAACAATAAAATAGATTTCATTTATTGTGAGACGAAAAATACAACAATGGGACTTATCACCTAAGATGGTTAGTGGCAGACTGTTAAAACAATTTATTATTAGGTACTGTTACGTCACAGTACGCTCCTAATTTATGTCTTTCATCGGGAAACACTGGCACGTAACGAATATCAACCAAAATATAGCAATATAATACACAAACGATACCATGACCTCTCTAATTCACTGAAACCGTAACTAATATTATTCTTTAAACGTGTGAAGTTTCAATAGTTTTCATTTTTTTAACTAAGTTTTTTTTAAAAAGGCTTTATTGATTCGAAGCTAATACTCGATTACTTACAAGATTGTTTAATAGTCGGGCGGCGGCGTCGGCGCGGCCGCCGCTCCAAACGAAACGTAACAACTCTCAATACCGCTACTATGAAACGTTCTATACAAAATTGAACATTGCCGATTCGCTAAATCGTTTGATTCATTATTATTATTTATTACTAAAACAAGTGGGCGGCGAGCGGTCGGCCGCTCCGGTGCGAATCTCAGTACGACTCGTCACTAAGTCCATTAAGTACATGTCTTACTTTATAAGTTGAAAATGCCACTGCTGCGATCCTACGTCGCCTATGTCCGTGCCGGCGGCGCCCCGCGGCCGCCCGCCGCTGCTCGCGACATGCGACATGCGCCGCGCGCGACAACGACATGTGCGCCATGCGACATGCGCGACACGCGACATGCGGATAGTTGCTGCGTACTACTGGCGCGAGCGAGCTAACCGCGGCGCGACCGCCTCGCTATTGCTCGTAGAGAAAAAAATCCGAAATCAAATCGTTACATCGTAGACTATATTTTGTTTAATAAACTTGAAGTATTTATCAATAATCAATAAGTACATTATAATAATTGAATAATTAGTATTTGTTTCGTAAGAGACTAGCATTACAAATAAATACCTTCAGCTATACAATTTAATGTTTATTTCTATTTAAACATTTCGAAGATGTTTAAAGTGGACTACGTCGGTTTTTACACAAGAAGGCGCTCCTCGGTTCTTGTATAGAAACTTTTTCGGTTGATGCGTCTACGCTTCGAGATATGACTTACATGTATACTTAGATTTAGGGGAAAAGGTCGTAAAAACAAAAAAGTTATTGAAATTTATAACAAACACCTTAACTAATAGTTCAATAATTTAGTTTAAGTATATAAGGTGCTGGCGGGCGGGGGCGCGCGGCCGCTAATATCACTCGGCGTACAAACGATGATGCTGCGCTACAAATGAAACAACTTTATACAAAAGGATGAGTCGCGGACCGCGCGCGCCCGCCCCTCGCCGGCGTTCCACAACATGTCTTTGACAAAAGCAATATAAAACATTTCATTCCGTGTAAGAGATGACACGATTCTATGCGAAAATTTTTATTTTTATTTTCAAAAAACACACGCCCATTCGCTCGTCATTGCGCTTAAATCTAAAATTAATAATTAGACAATATTTTTTATTTGTTCAACAGACGCGCGCGACTCGACGCGACGCGTATAATAATAAAATATTTTCAAAACAATCGAATAATTAAACACACTAGTTAACAATAACTCATGTTCAAGTACACCGGCGGCCGAGCGGCCGGCGGACGGGCGCGCCGCGACCGCGCGTTCGGAACTAATACGTGACAATCCGTTTAAAAAATATGTATTTATACACGATCGTCGTCGATACAAACGGAGCGTCGGCGGCGAGGCGGGCGTCCGCGTTACACGGCGGTCTCGGTGTGCGAGTGGCTGGAGAGTCGCTCCACGTCGAGGTCGTGCGGAGCCAGCTGGTCGCGCGGCTCGTACTCCACGCTCGAGGAGTGCGAGTAGCGCTTGGAGAGCGCCGTCTGCTTGCGGAGCGCCTCCGCGAGCGCCGCGTCCGCCAGCGAGCCGCGCGAGTCCAGCCCCTGCCGGAAGGCGTTCACCACGCGGATCTGCGCGCGGCCGGCGGTCAGTGAGGCCGCCGCGCTGCCGCTGCCGCCTGCCCGCCCCCGAGACGCACCGGGACATCCCGCATCCCATCGTGCGTTTGTAGATGTTGTACGATCGATCGAGGACGAAGCGTTGACTTCAAAGTATCCTGATCGATCGCTATTCCGGGGGCGGAGACGAGACACACGCAGACACAGTCGTGGGTTCGAATGCCACAATTTTGTGAACAAAAGTGCCAATAGTGTGTGCGTAGGTGTTGTTTGATCTCGCCTTACGGACGCATTCCCGGTTCGGATGGAAGAAATACACGGGAGTGCGTCACGTATAAAACAGGAGGCAGCCAGAGCGAGACGGGTGTCAGCGATCATAGATCACTCCTTCTAATTCATCACTCGTGTGGCAAAACAAATCGACCGTGGAGGAAATATATTCAAAGTTGAAAATTGCACAAGAAGCATAGATAAGCTAGATTTGTTTGGCCACGGAAGTCCGGTGCTGAAGCAGAAGGAGGCGTCGTCACATGTGTAAAATATACATTTGTCGAAATGAACATAAATATAAGCACACCGAGCCATTAGAAAAGAGGCGAGAAAGCGGTAGGTAATTCAAAATTCCAGTCACAGATATCGTTATTTTCGCAGCGGGGGACCCGCGCATGCCATGCAGTGATACATCGAAGCTAGTTCCGTCACTCGTCTCTGAATACAGACCGACCGTGTGTGACCGTCGGCGGCTAATGCGTCTGTGACTGCATTAAGACATTGACCTGCTATGTGGGCTACTCGAAGCGCTATCTGCCGACATACGCTAACGAAGCAACAACGATCGCCTTATCCGTCGATGTCCGGTCTTCAAAGCAAGCTTACTTCACCCTACCGACGCAAATCACATCGCGGTATTATCCGATGACGTTAGTATCGTATCTATAAGCTATTGATTTTTGAATGGTTATTTTGATGGTGTCGAGATCCCTGGCGTCATGGAGCTTGCGGTGGAACCCCACGGATAACGGTTCGATAGTGAGTGCAGATGTGAGGCAAAATAATATACACAACTCTACAATGACGTCCGCAAGTATGATGTGATGCCAACATAAAATTACAGCGGACTAATATTGCTATGTTCATAGCAACCAGGATCACTATTGACAGGTATTTGATATACATAATAGGATCTAATGTCTAATTACAATTTTACTGCGAGCTGCGACTAATCAGGCTTTCTAACATATGGAATGATATGGACACGTGAAATGAATGAGTTAATATTTTTTCCCGTTGAAAATCGATACTTCTTATACTAATTATTCAGAAAAATGTTTCTTGAAATATATTATATTTCAGAACTTCACTGAGACTCGTAATTAAAGTAACATTTTATTAGGTATTCTTTAAATAATTAGTCAAACCAAACCGCAGTTTCGTACTTATTTATAAACAAAAAAGACAAACTTTAAAAATACCTACTATTTAATTTATTTGACCCGTCATTTCTCGTTTTTAACGTTGACGAAGCCAAAAATATCACTAACATAACAAACGTAGGCAAAACCCTCGAAGCGATGGAAACTTACCAAACATTACTTGTGTAGCGACTGATAACACCGTACAATGGTACATATGAACAGGCTCTCACAACACATAGGTAAAACATCGAGACAAGCACATCGACATGAGAAAACATAGCGCATGCCTCAGTCGTGCGAGGTGTTAGCATGCAAGCTTACACTGACCGATTAATTTCAAACGGACAACATTTACCTATACAATTATATACAATACACGAAGGGAGTGAAACTAACAGGTCAGCGTATATAGACGAAAACGGGAAAGTTAGAACGTTAAACAGTTGTAAGTATAGAGTACAGTAATTACAGTAAACCAAAAACTGCAAGGACAACGTAAAAATAACAAACAGATTGAATGAGAGAACAGGCTCTTTTAAATCTTACAGCTTGATCGGTGGATGTCTTGCTGTAGGGCACCGGAATCAAGCGTTCTTGTAACTCTCCACCTATGACCTTCCGTGTGCAATGGGGATTCATGGAAAAGAAAATAAAAACAAGAATATGAAGTAAGAGTAACACGACACGAAGGGTGCCCCTGACGGACAGGCAGACGGTTCTGCCCCCAACGCTATCCCACATTTTCTAATTATATATACACATTTTGATCAATCCAATTGCTTCAATACATTTTTTCTGGTAACGTTACGATCTTTACGAAATTTGTGACTACCTAGCTTTGGAATCAAATAAAAACCTAAAAAATGATTTTTTTGTCAATCTCTTCATAAATTTATACCTTTAATATGAAAAATGAATTGATTTTTATTAACAAAGCTAACGAGAATTTTGTTAGTACCTTAACATATTTAAATTGAAAAGAGTTAATGAGTTTATATCAGAATAAAATTGTTATTTTGGAAACGAAAATTAGCAGTAGAATAGCGTTGGTCGGGCAGTGAAAGGTTCTGCAGTGTTGAAGGTATTAGGGATAGTCGAAGCAAGTGCGCCTCGCGAAGCATGGATAGATCTTAGAAAGAAGACAAATAAAAGATAGAGTAACATAAAATACCTAACGCGGGGTCCTCCTATCTTAAAAAGCACATTCATGAATTGTGCACTTAAATCTATTGTAGTACATATTCCATCCAGGGCTCCGATACAATATGAACGTGAAAAATAAAAAAAAATAAACAAATTGAAAAAAAAAACATCGATAATGTACACGCTTGTCTAGAGTTCGAAGTACACACGTCGAGCTCGTAGTGATACCTTGTGCGTGTGTGTGTGTGTAGGTATGTCCTCCGCACTGCGGGACCGTGTGTCCGTCGTATATCATGCCATACGATCTAATAAAGCACATTTATATTCTGTACGTAGTTGCTCACATACCAGATACGTTGTTTGGAAAATCTAGAACAGAAGCGCTATATACAGTGGCTAGCTACGTTTGCGTCTAGGATTTTTTTGGGGCTATCCTATAGTAAAAAGGTGCGTATACGTCTAGTTTCAAGCATACTTAAATCTATACATCTGTATCTATAAGTGTTAGAGCGTGAAATTTTATGAAGATTTAAACCATAGTAAAAATTTTAAGAAATCACTTCAAAAATTCTTCAATACAATAGATAGTCAACTTAATAAATTTTCACGCTACAATTTTACTAATATAAAATGCCGTGACTCATCCATGCTAGCTGGTGAGGCTACTGTACATGGTAATGAGTGAAAGCGGAAAGCGTTTCTAACATCGATACGACCGTACGACAAACATGGCCGATCGGCCCGCCATCAAACATCTGACATCGACACAAACATCTTTCAATTACCTTATAGTGCGTCGCTCCGGTACGGTTGTTTGAAATAAAAGTTACTTTGGAGTATAGGCAATTTATTACTAATTTTAATAGGACAGAAGCGTCAGTTTAACAGACAGTATTTCATACCATTAGCGTATTATGCTTCGATTCTGTTATTTGTGTTCTCACTATTTAATCTACCGCGGTGATCTACTGTAAGCAAATCGAAAAATTATCTCCGTAGCCTATCACTTGGTATACACCAAAACACGTTTAATATATTCATATATTAATTTTAGAATATTTAATCTATACCTTATCCTATGCAGGCAATGAGTAACTCACTAAACGAAGTGCATTTAATGATGATTTAGTAATCATTATTATATAAACGCTAGTTGTAAATAACATAGAAATTTAAATATCGATATATCTCACGTTTGGTCGAAGGATATTTAAATTTGCTTGCGAAAGATAAATCGGGGTAAAAGAAAATAAAAGAAACCATAAGAAGTTTGGAAGACCAGTAGTAAGAAGTATAAAGAAGTATAGAGTAGTGTTGAGTGTGAGTGTGCTTTATTGTCTATAGGAAACTAAAAATAATATTGGTCTGTAACTAAAACATGCATTTACATTCAGACTTAGCTACATAGAAACTTCTTTCATGCAAAAAGGTTTCTACTTTAACCGTTAAAGCGAAAAATAAAATGGATTTGGTACATCAGAAACCTACAACTGCTCTTACTATATAGACAGTAATCTTCGGATATACGACACAGAATAGAGTATTCAACAGACTAAGATAAGATTCAACTAAGACAACATCCAGCATTCGATACAGAACACAAGAAACAAGCAAATTTAAATATCACCCTTAAAAACGTTTAAAAGCACTCAATAGCACAAATTGTGACTTTTTTTTTATAAAAAATGGCACATTCAATATAGTAATATATCATCTTTATAAAATTTTTACTTCGCACAACACACAACAACGTTATAATTATAAAAGAGAGAGACAAAAGATTTTTTTTTCGATTATTTACAGAAAGAAATCAAGCCTCATTCGTAAAAAAATAAACGAACGTGAAAACGGCTCTTTATATCAATTATAAAAAGAATACTTCGTCACGACATATAGCTATAAATATTCGATCTAAAAGGTGCACCATAATTACAAGAACACTATAATATATTTTGCATCGTCTAATATACCTCTTATCTAATTCCAAACAAACAAATCTTACGCTAACCGCTACATACACTTCGAGATTCTGAAGATGCGTTTTTTATTTATTTTAATTTTACTTTAAGTTTTTAGATTTTTTTGTTAAATTAGTATAGATTTTAAATGGCAGTATTTAACACATAAAGGCATTTAAGTGAAGCTGTCTTTCTATACGTCGCTCCTATATAATTACGCACTATGGTGGCTATAAATGGCGGTTTTCGCCTTGGCGGTTGTCCGTTTTGGTTTTTTTGTTGTTTTAGTCATCGCTCTGATGCGATACGGGGCTGAGCGCCGGTAGGGAGCTCCCGCCGCTTTGCACGCTGATCCTCCGGTGCTCGGCCAAATAATTATTGACAAAAATCCTTCGGCCGGCCAATATGTCCGCCTTTTGCTGGAAAACAACATCACCGCACTGTCAGCCGCGTGCGCGCGACGCTCGCGTAACCAAACTGCTCGGTGTTGCCAATACAATACTTTAGAACATTGCCAGTGTTCCAAAACCAAAATTTTTGTATCTAGCCTTCAACATTCTGACCGTTTATAAAAAATAAAAACACCAAAATATAAAAAAATATATATTTTTTATGAATTTTTTTGGTTTTAGAACACAGAAGCTACGTGTGTGTTATTAGATTTAGTAGAAATTTAGTAAAAAGATTTCGACAGCAGTTTCGTTACTAGCCAAGTGCCTATCTTTAACTAAGGTAAGGGGGCATTCACACTAGTTGGGGGTCGGGGCAATCGAGGGCATCCAGTAGCAAGTACAAAATATATAAAAGAAATAATAAATGGGAAAATTACCGTGTGAAAAGCTACTACTACGCAGAAAGTTGGAAAAATCCGGTATGTGAGCTACATCGCGGCGAATGCGAGTGTGCGGTTACTGGAGGTACAATAAAATGAAATATCGGTACAATCCAAATAAATATTTTTATTAAAATGAGTTTCATTAATTAAACTGGTCGCTTATAATGCCGGTTAAGTATGTTTTGTTTAACATTAATGTATTCGTTACACGTAACTCAAAAATAAGTTAAAGATAATGAAATCAACTTATAAAATAAGTACTTACACAACCGAGTCAACGATAAAAAAAAATGAAAAGAAAAAAAAAAGAATACAATCTAAAAGCATTATTTTTAAATTTCAAAATCATAAGCTAGGTTAGGTACTTATTTCTCTAGTTTTGGTGTAATAGTGGAGATAATATAATATATATTTTATGCGTTTCCATCATTTTTATATCGCTGCTTACATACTAAGTTAGAAGTTTGGTAGTTATAGTGGTATATGAATAAGATATGTAGCTCCGTTCGACATCGAACACACTCACTACAGTATTAATTACAACAATATGTTCAATTAGTCATTAGACCGTTCACTGAGACTCTGATAATACGAGAGTTAAAACATAACTGCTTCTTGCACAAAAAAGAAATACCAGGAAATCTACGTACCAAACATCTAAATATTAAAAAAAAATACAATTGTGCATACTCACAGACATCTGTATACATGCAAAACGCTGTAACATAAGCATGATCACACTTTAAATGCGAAGCGAAAGTAATTAATCAAAAAGTACAAAAAAGAACAATATTTGTACCAAAAAAAAAAGAAAAAAATTGAAACATCTCTTCAATAGATACTCTGTACTTACAATCTAAGAGCGTCGGCCGCCATTTTGTGTTGACAGCACACAAAATGGCCGCGCGTCAGTGTTACACCCGATGGTGTGCGTCATTTAACAATGTCTGAACGTTCCGTGTCGGTCGCATTACGGTAACCGAGTATGTACCGAGGACGTCAGTGAACGTGCAACACGAGCGACATGCTTCTACTGTATACTGTTCACTCGGTGGCGTAGCGTGGGTTAAAAGAATTTAAGCGAAAAAAAAGTGAAATCTAAATAGCTTATGACGTCCGTATTTATGCAATTTGAAACCAAAAAAAAAATACGATTTCTAAGTCGTTTAATAAAATATCTTAATATTGTACCGGCCCGTAAATGTGTCGCCCGGGGACACAAGTTTAGTCTAAGTTGTCCTAGAAAAAATAATGGTTTTATGATACGAAAAAGCTGATTTTTGACGTTACTCCCCTCCCCCTCCCCACGCTACACCACCGGTTTGACTGTTATCGTACTGGGTTGTACCTACGTGTCAGTTCCGACGGCCGCACGCCGCGACCGCGCTACCGCCTACGCGACAGACCTACACTTACCGTTAACATCTGAAATAGAGCGGTTTCGCTAAAAACTGGGCGGCCCCCACCACAACTATGCGTGTCAAAGAAAATGCTATGGAATTTGCTTATTTTTTTTTTATTAATCGTATTTTTTTTTATTTAACGTAACATTCGCAGTTTGTTTCGAATGCGCTCTTATGTCCTATGTGTTGTCTCACGTACTAAATTTTAGGAAGGGTTCAGTTATCCATATAATACAATCTATAGGCAGCATCGGATCGATACAAGACTTTTAGCTATTACAATATATATAATTGTATCTCAGTTATTAAGTAAGAAACGGGTATAAGTGGTCCCAATATTGACTATGAAACGAAACACGAAGCTACCGAGCGGCATCCGCTCGCCTACCAGTAGACAATTCCATAACAACTACTTAACATACAAGCTAGTGAGATTTGAAAAAAATTAAACAATCATTTATCTCAGTAAAATCTTTAAAGTTAACAATTACATTTTATTATTTATTTTATTTAAAAGAGTCTCTATATAACAGCTATACAAAATATCACTGCTCCGATATACATATAAAGAGACGTAAGAGGAAAAAATCTACCTTATTTACAAATAAGTTTGTCTCCAGTTAGCAGTGTCGTTTGTGAACGAGTGACAGACTGACTCACGGTATAGACTAACTACGTAATAGGTCCCGAGGTGCGGATATGCGATCGTCGAGTACTAGGTTATTCGAGTGACGCGGTTCAGAAACGTACAAGGCGCGACAACAGGCACAATTCGGTATAGGAGCCCACTACCGGCTTCTAGCTGCCGCATTATTGCTATCGACCTAGCTCTAAAATTCAACGCTTAACAAAATAAAAAAGAATAGAACTTAACGCTAACGATACGCAAACGCGGGTCGGCGGTTAAGTACAAAACGTAACATAAGTGTCCGGGTGCTCGGGTCGGGCGTGTGCTCGGAAGCTCAGAATATGGTGGTCTCGGTGCGAGGCGCGTCGTCGTCGATGTATGCGATGTCCGGGGGCGGAGCGCGGAGCCGCGAGCGGAGCCCCGCCGCCGAGTGCGCCGACAGCCGCTCCTCCAGGTCCTCCAGCGTCGACTTGAACGCGCGCACCACTCGCAGCTGCAACCAACACAACCGTCGCCCGACCGTGCTACACCCCCCCGACCAACCCTCGCCCGACCCACATGGCGTTACCGAGTGTGGTGTGGATGTTCTCTGTACGGTCCCCGTCTGTATTCGGACGTGTCGTGTGCTGACGGTCTACGCATGCTGGCGTCGGAGCGCCCGGCGCCGTGCGGAGCCAAAACTTGCTAAAGAAAGGGTGCGAGCGAAAACTAAGGGACGAACGCTCGGGTGAACGGCCTCGAAGAACGCTAGATGAGACATCACAAAGCGGGATCGATCGATGGGAGGGTGGGGTCGTGTCAGAACATCGATGTCGAGGGGTCGGAGCCTCCGGTCGATTGTGCGTGGGACGGGCGCTCGTGCCAAATGTGGGAGGGCAGTTCTACAGCCGGAGACGTGGGGAGATGCATTACAGACGAGAAAACAGAACTATTGAAAAAGCTCCCGGTATGTCATCGACCCTGGACCAATCGCAATCGACTGTTACGACACAACGCTGTCAAATCAGTTTCAGTTTTCATTTAAAACGACAATTCGTAAACATGAACGCTTCGTTACAATTAATAAGAAGATTCGAATGAATTTAGGACAGTGAAAAAGGCATTTATAATAATATAGGAATAATTGCCATGTTTTTCGACCGATACTAACGAATTAAAAATCAAGTACATTCATATAAACCCGATATGTACAACTGAAACTGAATTACGTCATCATACATCACTATTTAGGTCATAAAATAAAAAAGCGAAGAAAGAAAAAAAGACTATCAAAACATATACACAACGAATAAAAGCCTAAAGCGTCCACCTTTCGGGTGTTTTTGAGAAATAATAAATAAAACAACAACAACGTCCTAACACGATTCGAAACTAGAAAACGTGAAGAATTCTTTAGCCCGATGCCTAACAGGTATTGCGAACGGTCGAGTGTCGTGGCGTAGTCGGTCGCGTGTGGGGGCTACGCCGCTACGCCGCTACGGCTACGCGCTACGCTAGGGGCTAGACCCTAGGGGGCTAGAGTACCGTGAGGGTCCACGCGCTACGCCGCTAGGGGCTAGGCCCTAGGGGGCTAGAGTACCGTGAGGGTCCGCCGCGCGTAGCTCGCCAGCAGCCGCCGCCGCTACACCTCGGTCTCCAGCACCGGCCGAGGCTGCCAACAACATCTCTCTACGACGCGCGGCTCGCCCCATTCGACACCGTCCTACGTCACCCCTGGCGTTACGACCGCGCCGCTCGGAGAGATATGGGGCTCACGGTATGTACGGGGGTATTCCGTGTCCATATAATACGACGCAATACATCCATTTACATTTATATTAAAAAAAAAACTCTTTACTCTTTTAATAAAATATTTTTTTAAAAATTCCCAATATAAAATGGCACTATTATAACCTTTCTTTTACTTTATGAACTACACAGAAATGCACAAAAGTTACCGTGAAGTTAAAGCGAACGGATATTCCATGAAATATTTTGTTTTTAGTCGTATCCAATTATATAATTATTATCGTTAATACAAAAAAGGATGTTTATCTCATAAAATTTATAACAATGATTCTAAAAAAAAGTGATGTGAATATCACGTCATATCATGTTCCAAATATGACAATATAAAATTTAATGGTCAATAAAAAATATTTTTGTTATTATATGCCCCGTACGTACGTATTTTATGGACACTCTGAAACATCCCAACTGTACTCCTAAACCATTGACCAACATAAAAAATATTATCCATGAAACAGAATCGAGAGAACATATCGCCACCAATGTCCAATCTAATACGCCGATGTTCACAGAAACTCGTTAGATTGATGCTCTGTATTTCATACTGACTTCGATTCTGGATCACTTCAAACGCGGTCATAATATTGATTTATTATTATCGCGTCAATATATCTCGATTCGATTGACTGACGTCATCTTTTTACGTTAACGATTTTATTTTTTTGCACATAACAACTACATTTTTTTATAACAACGGCATCTATTTTTAAAGTACTATATTTTAATCTACTTAGACAAAACTGAACTACATATTAGCAAATAAAAGGTACACGTAAAAAATAGCAAAGTTTAAATAACAAAATTGTATAAAAAAAAAATAATAACAATTTTGGGCACTTTATTCGGAGAGCATACGTTTATTCATACGGCATACGACTTTATAGTATTATTTTTATTATCGCAGACTGTACTATATGTTCCTTATTTAATATTATTTATTCAATTGACCTTTAATCGATATAGATATTCTTTTAATTTTAAATTGAAAGACATGTGAATATTCATTTTAAAGGAAAAAGTATTTAACACGCGTATAAGATGACGTCATATTTCACTAGACCAACAGTTGTAGTATGGATTATTTAATTAATTATTAAAAAACTTTGAGATTTGTCCCCATATCTGTCCTAGCTAGCAGGCCAACGTGAAAAACAGACCCTTGTAACTTACACAGTAATAACAATTGTATAAAGTGTTTGTAAATGGCAGGGTCGGGGTTTAGTGTGTGACCTAGTATGGCAAACTAAGTTATAACAGGAACACTAGGGTCCGTCAGTTAGTTCGGAGTTGATATAAGGATCTACTGAATGGAATACAACCGGCTTTTCACAGTTTAATAGCAAATTAGGGATATATTAACACAACGAGAGTCGAGATTTCTTAAACTTGACCATCTGGGAGTCTTTATGTTTTGCGGGAGAGACCGCGTTTAAGAACTAGTAAAAATCATAAAAACGTGTGTCTGGTGTGAGGCATGTATGCGGCCGGGCCGTGTCGCGTGATAGAAATATGACTCGGAAGTGCCAACCGAATTGAAAAACGAAAAACCAAACGTTAAAAATAAAATAATGAGGAAAATAAAAAGAGGGGGGGAGTCGAATCGAGGCCTTAGCTACCCTGAAGATCGACTACACTACGCCTACACAACGCTGGGCGATGACACCTACGATGGGGATACCGGGGTAAACCTAACGACAATTAGACGTATCACTCTATGTATCGTTTAATTATTTATAATAAATTTATCATTATTTATAACTTTTTATCGAGTTCCAAATTCCATATGCCTCTATGGTGGCGGCACGCGGTTTTATCTCGGTTCGTGATTTAGTAAACATGTTACTTAGTGATCTACCATGCCATGTTAATTTTAGTATTTTGAAATCTGGATTCGGGAGCCAAGGAGGAACAAATGTTTGCCTATGAGCTTTAGCGCGTTTTTCGGTTACAATTGTGAAAACAACATATTGGAAAATACGAATAAAAATTTATATATTTTTCACATATAGTACTGTTAAGACTATTATAGCTCATGATACAGCTCTTTACACAATTGTAGCGTATTACACGAGAAAGTTATGAAGCTACACATTATCATTTTAATCGGTTATTTTATGAGACAATCATATTCGGTCGCTTGTTAATTTCTTTCTACACATCATACTCACCATATGTATCCTTACCGCGGGCGCGTACCAACTATATACAGTAACATATACGGACACTACAACAAGCCTAACATAATACGCAAAATAACACAATGAAGGCTTTCCAACGGCAAGCGATAACTACGGACACAATTGCCCAGTATGACGCTTGTACCCACCTGACTGACAAACACCCCGACATAGCACGGCTAGGGGACAACATTCACAAACATAAAAACAAAAAAATAAAATAAACAAAAAACAAAACGGAAAACAAACAAACAAACATTGACATTACAACGGCAAAGGAGACGGGTTTCGATCGAGAAACGGTTAAAATCGGTGTTAGTACGAGCACTCACGGCATGCCCTCTACAAATGTGTATAGACATTTTTTTTTTTAATATTTTGTATTGCGTTTTTTTTTATTGTACGTTCAAAAAAAATCCACTCCACACTCAAATAAATCAACGTACCCTTCAACGGCAGTAACTGAACACATATCGATACGAAAAAATCAATGTGAAAATAATTTAGAACATTGGGAGAAAAATATTGAACGAATGTTACTGCCCGCATTGATATCGGTAACGCGTGTTAGTCGTACGCTGTGCTTCAGGTACGATTACCATTCAAACAGAGCTTGGGTTGCTTTGGATCAGTAGCGAGGATGTAACGGGGGTGGCGTTTCACAAGCAAAACACTATTCTTAAAGAAAAAACAAATTAAAACAAAAAAAAAACAGACAAAAATAGTAAAAAATAAATAATAAAAAAAAACAAACAGTCAGTATGACTAAATAAAAGATAGACAAGAGTGAAGAAATAGTCATATTAATACCGCGTTGTGGTTTCATGTAGTGTAGATATTACAAAAAATAAATATCTATTGGGAATAGTCATAGTAACTGTTTGGTAGGGGGGTAGGTACACAATATGGGGGGGTCATAACATCGTCACAGCCTACATAAATCGCATGCCAATGGGTTGTGGTACAGGGTGGGGGTACAGTCAACTCAGGTAGTAAAATTATAACGAAAATAAATTAAAAATTATAATAAATAATATCTGGAAAGCGTCAGACTGTATTCCGTACTGCAGAGCATGCATGGCCGTTACTCGATGTATATGCTATCTAGTGTACTCTATCTGGTTTTCAGCCCGGTTTCATGACAGATAGAACGTAAATTTGAAAGAAAGTCAGCGAAAGTCAGACTGAAATTATAGAAAGATAGATCTGAAATGTATAGACTGAAATTAGAGAACGAGTGGGTGTCATGAGACCGGGTGCCAGAGAATTAATAAGTTTTAGAAAAAAAAATCTAGTACAACATTATTCGGTTGCTAATTTTGCTATTTTTTTTTCTATGTAATATTTTTTTTTACTAATTATTTTTATAACAAAATGAGTAACCGTACAATATTGTTATCTACGTTAATCATGGGCCAAAATAATATAGCGTTACTGATGTTATTTATTTGTAAAGTGTTTCTCTGTGTAGGTATAGAAATAATCACTATCGAACAGAAGAATAGGAGAATGAACAAAACAGTGAAAAGGAAAATAAAAATTGAAATGAAAGAGAAACAAAAAATAAAAACAAATTAAAAAAAAAAGTCGTTTTGAAAGTTTGAATTCATTATCGCAAAATATTACATGTGTCGTTATTTTACCAATTATTATATATTATATATATGATATATATACATATACATAAACATATATCTATATATAAACATATATATCAAATTTCGAACTGTGAATATCCGGCTTACTGTACCAATAAATCAAATAATGTGTAAGAAAATGAATCAGCGTATTTTTCTATGACGACATTATCTATAATGGATGCATAGTATATTAAAATGGTGGTTATATTCGACTTGTATGCAAAAATAGTAAAAGTATAGATAAATGGACAATAATATCGATAACTTAGCGTTAGGATGCCCAAGGTATCCGCTGTGTTGACCTGTTGACTTTCCAGTATAAATAGATGTTTTATATATTTCTGTAAACTAAAAATCCCTTTCGCGTTTAGAACGAACACATAGGCTCCTGCCACACCTATATCATTTATACGAAAATATTTTGATAATACTGAAATTCCATATATTTTATATATCACGGCGTGTCTGTACTAAATTTTATCAAAACTTGAGATAATATATGTTTCGACAAAAGTCATGTCAAAATTTAGTACAGCGATCTTTTGTATTACTAAATTGTCGTAGATTCTCATCATGTTATATAAATTTGAATGTAAAAAATCAGTCTTGAAAGCAGTCTTTTGAAAATACATGATGTTATCTATGACAAATTAATGACGGTCGAATGCAACAAGCAAATATCTATTAATTTAATTAATTAGATTGTTATTAATTAATAAGTAAAAATATAATTAATTAAATCAATATATCAACGGTATACCGTTTTATTGAGATGTCATAATTTTTAGGCTTTATTTGCAAACGATCGTCAAAATTATTTCTGTGAATAATCATATGAAATTTTAAAAAGCACTCTTACTTATAATTTTCAAAAAGTTACATACAAAAGTGCAATGTTTAAGATATTTTGAATAAAATTAATAAAATAAATTAAGAATGTCGAACAATTATTCACAGAAACTTAAGTAAAAATCTGAGAGTATTTTTTAATTAACTTTTATGACTCACATAAGAACTAGTGATATCCCGAGAATACGTCGATACAATAATATCAACAAACAATAAACATTTATTCCCACATTTAATCCCGTTTTTATATAATGATTTCATATTATACGCCAAAACGTATTTGGCACATAATATGAATAGCTAACCCAACCCAACCTAATTTAACCTTTATATATAATTTAAAGTTAAATTAAGTACACTGATTACCGTCGGACGAATAAGCATTAAAATACATTAAAAAATGTATCATTCCCTTTTTTATATCTTTATAGATAGATGCCAGATAATTACTGGCATGTAGACTTTGATTACTCTATCATTAAGTTCATATAAATTATATATATCAATAATTTCCTTTCAAATCCCACTCTAACTCTACTATTTTTATGTGATTATTATGCTCTTGCAACTTCCTCTCAAAATTCTATTCTGCTTGTGTTTTCCTCTCCTCCTTTTAAGGTACTTATACAATCACATTATTCCCCCTCAAAACACTGCTCTATTTTCGCTTTACTTCATCCCCGTATCCCCTTTTTTCGCACTTTTAAAACCACTCAAGTACCCCTCAAAGCTCTCTTCAATCCCCTACACATCCCTCTCCCCTTTCTACTCAACTCAATAACTCAACCCCAAACCCAACAACCCCTTATTCCCCCGACGGTACCCC
>MOOZ01045267.1:0-14867 GCA_002930495.1 Cecropterus lyciades | reverse complement strand
TTTTTTTTTTTTTTTTTTTTTTTTTTTTATTTTTTTTTTATTTTCATCGGCGGTCATGGAGGTGGGTGCGGCAGGCCGGGGTCGGGGTTGGAGAAAAAAAAAGTTGGATGTCATTGAACGGATCACACTATATTGTATGTGGCACTAATACTAAAGGATTCTGCGGTGCCCAAGTATTCGTGATTGCTAAAGTATGTACTCAAGTTGTACAATTTCAAAGCGGACAGCGTGATGATTCGTTCGTTCGCATTCACTGTCAACGCCACGTGATTGCGTCCCAGCAAATCTCACTCTATCAGCGGTATATTCCCGTCGCTTTGGACGGTACCTTACCACAACAATCGCAAGTACTTGGACATAGCGTCTAAATTGCATTTACAAATGTATGCTTTAAGGGTATATTCTTTTAAAAAACATTCTTTATATTGTAAACGAGATTATTTTATATGAGTACACCTATTTATAAAAACTTATGGGGTAAATAAACATCTATGGAAACTACGGGGGATATATATAATAAATCGGAATATATTATACCATGCTCCGGCAAGACAATATCAGGCTATTAGTAAAACACATAACACTTACAACGTCGAGCAAAATGTCACCATAACCTTTCGCTAGGGGGCGCTCGTATAGGTAATCGTTCAATAAAATAATCTCATGTTATTCGTAGGGGGAAATTTGTGAAATATTTCGTTTGAAACACATTTTAATTATTTACGAGATATTCGGACATAATACTGTACAGATATAGAAAATGAGATATCCGTTTTTACTTTGGTTACAGATATTTTTCTCGCTTACACATTATAAAGAAATAGCGAGAAGTAAATAAAAAAGGCGCCATTTTGGAATTACATGTTTCTCAAAACAAAATATAAAAAGACATTTTATTGCTTCATTAAAAAAAAATACAACTTGTTAAGTATTTAAATATTTTTTGTTTTTAAAAATAGGTAATATTTTCACAATATATTAAATATTGTTAAAAAAAGGTATTTCACAAATTTCCCCCACCACTTGCCCTCCATAACGGGGCTGTGAGTGCGGTGGTATCATGGTAGGGTATGTGTAGGGTCACTGTGGGTCTTTCGCTAATGTATGCAACTAAGCATAGGGTTGTACAATGCTCATTTAGGTATGTGTTGGTTGATTTTGAAAAGCAGTGGAGTCGAATTTAGATTACAAAATTTTGTAATTTATCTAAACTTAATGAAATCAAGTTTTCGGTGTAACTAAGCGAGTCTAATGAAAATGTTAATTATGGTTGTTTATGATTTTCACAAAACTATAATATACTTACCAATGTTGTCATATTTTCCGAAATTCACTGCAGTATTAAACTAACTACAAATTAGCTGTTATACCTTAATTTGAAACATACCTTATGTCAATAAATATAATAATCAAAATAACGATATTTACTTACATTTTGACGACCCGCGTGGCTGAGCGGTCACCATACCGGTCTGACACGCAGTGGGTCCCGGGTTAGATCCCCGGCCAGACAGAAATCTGAACGATGAGTTCTGATTTCTGTTCTGGGTCTGGGTGTTTGTGTATTCGTCTTTGTGTGTCCCTGGCACCCACGACACAAGAGAAAATCCTACTGTGGGGCTATGAGTGTAGAAAGTGTGTTTTTTTTTTAATTTCTCTCTCATACATTATAAAGACAGAGCGAGAGATAATTAGAAATACCGCCATTTTTCATTACAATTTTCATTGACACAAGTTATCTTTATTATTATACATATATTATTTCTAATTCATGAAGCAATATGTTTTTCTATGTAATCAATTTCCTATGTGCAAGCGTTTATGTGTATTTTTGTAAGCTTTCAATATATCTAAATGAGCAGAGTACTTTCCACCACGCTAACTATGCACTGCATGGGTCCTGTTACTACTCGGGGTGTGATTTCTGGTATTGTATAGGTTTGTTAAATATACTTCAATCTATATACATCATTTTATGTGATGTGATTCGTAATCTCGCAAATAATGAATAAAAATTAATAGTATATATTTTGTCTGTCACGGCTTGTCTGACATGCTCATGTCTGTAGATAAAAAAACAGCTTTTTGGGAAAGGCTGCGCCCTCATTTCTTTTTCGTCGGTTGATTTTCAGCATTTCGAACCCACGACTCGCGATTTTGGTAATCATCTCTTTTAGCAGCAATTTTCAAAACGTTGCCTGCTATATGCTTAATATCAAAGAAGTCGCCATGCTTTAAATGAGACTTTTTGCACATTTTTTTAGACGAGCCTCATATTTCTTACAACATACAACATTTCTTGAATACATCTATAAAGTACATCTATATCTTGCTTGCAGCAAAAAAAAACCCGCTACGGGAACTGCTTGAACCTTCACGAGACCCCTTTAAGAATCAGTATAACAGACTTTTATACCCAATGGTATATATAAATTTTCTGACCCACAACACCAGAACCCACACCACCCAAGTATTCACACCTCTAGCACACGTCTACCATTGCGTCAGTCTAACTACCCACTGACCTTTCTTCATCTGTTTGATCTCTTTCTCCTGCTTGTCGACAGCGGCACCCAACAGCGTGAAGATGATACCGGCCTGGGAGTTGACACCCACAGCCGTGACGAGCATCTTTCCTGAACCTGTTTTGATGGTGTTCGTGGTACATGTTAATACAGCACAACTTCAACATGTTTCAAAGATGATACATCTTTCAAGGTAGGTATTTAAAATAAAAATTGACTTTATTTTGTCTACGACACAAAAATACGAATTGAATTATTAACGAATTGAAAAATACGAATATATATATTGTATATATATTGGGGATGTATATGTAATACAGCGGGGAACCGTTGGATTCAGAAGGCTCAGGATCGGTTGGAGTGGCGCCGATTAGGGGAGGCCTATGTCCAGCAGTGGACTTCAAAAGGCTGATGGATGGATGGATATATATATTTTATATATATATACAATATATACTTTTATATATTGTATATATATATAAAAGTTATAAACAAGTATGGTAACATTAAAATCATATATAAATAAAAATATAGTACGAAAACTCAAAATATCAGAAACTCTGATAACTACATTTTTATATTAGTTGCCTCCGCTGTAAAGGTCATCTCTCTTATATTGCTTTTTCATGTAATTCCTTTTCAATTCAATTAGCAGTTACTTTGCGACTTATCTCAAGATATCGACGTATATAACTTGCCAATATGTGTTACGGAAAATCTCAAAAATTTACATGAATATCGATAAAAAATAACATAAAAGTCTATTGCCTTTTCTAAATCGTACCTTCCATAACGTGTGTACCGGATAGCACCATGGGATCAAACGATTCACCCTTTTTAACATGGTCCGATTCGCCCGTGAGGGAAGACTCGTCGATCTGTGGACATACACAAACAATTACTTTTAAAATGTAATTTTTTTTTTACTGTATTTTCTTTCGCTATCCTTTATTGCCAATTAACATCGCCATATCTATTTGTGCCTAACAACTATAGTTTTGAGCATTGAATGAATGGTAAGAGAAATATACATATACGCTCGTATATAAGGAAAGGGTTCAGGGGAAACAGTACCCCCCTATACCCTTAGCATATTCCAGAAAAACATCTTCACACAGGAGGACTTTTTTGTTGTTTTTTACTACGCGCTAAGTTGTTTTTTTACTAATTTATAGCGTCGCTGTAGCTGTTTTTGTATGCGTGTCAGTGGGATTCAATAACTAAAGGCCTGTAAATGGTAACAGTTGGACCGCACCAACAGGCGCACGCGGTGTTCTCGTGTGCCAAAGCAGAAGGAATGGAGAAACAGTCAGCTCCATCCCACAAACCAAGAGCCAGGTGGGTTAACGGCGCCAGGACCACTGATACCGAAAGGATACCCGAGTCCCTACAAAAGGTGTCTGGACAAACACCGTGAGATATTAACCTGTAGGAGTCCGGCATAAATCATCGCTCCGCGGGAAGTGGCACATCCATGTCTATATACCCCACAAAAAAGGGCGACATTACGATTAAAATTCCATAACGTATGATACACACACTATCAATTTTCACCTACGTCAAGGCTGCCTTATCATCAACACATGCCTGTTCTACATTATACACATTCAAACAAGATCGTTTGTGTAACAATTTCGAAATACTCAAACAATTAAACATACATTTCAGAGATAAAAATACCGCATTCTGTTATCAAATCGGTGTCCTGCTATCATTGTGTGCGCCTGTATACTTCTACTTATCTAAAATCTAGTCTTGAGAATGACGCACGTGACTGACAGTTTTGTGTTTAATCTTGCAAATCGTAATATTTGAATAAGTAAACAAAAAAATTATAAGAATCATGTATATTATGAAATAAAGATTTCTCTTACGATTTTTTTCAAAATACTTTTATGTATTAAACAACTTGGTTTGACGTATCTATCTATCATTTCTTTTAATAAAGTTTTAATAATAACAATAATAAAGCAATTTTTCTATAACAAAATAACTAGAAGTCAAAAACTAAACCGTATCATTAACTTAGTATTAACTTATAACTGAGATATTATTATCAATTAAAGAAATTGCACATATTCAGAGATCTATTCGAATTTAGAGATTCATTAACAAAATATGCAATCTACATATATATACCTATAAAATATCTATATCTATACATATAAAAATGCAATCACGCAAGAACCGCTCGTCAGATTTAGGTACATAAAATATTGTGTGAATGTAGCGTATTTATCTAGCCAACTTATAGGCTACTTTTGTGATATTTTGGACTATTTAAAGATGGCAACTATTTTTATGTTCCATAACGAAGCACGAGTACTTCAGCTAGTACTCAATATATGCTATCTACTCATTAAATACAATGTCGATAAACTCGCGAGATCTCGCCTATTTTTCGGCAGAGATCACTCTCGCTGAAAAAGGCACGAGATCTCGCAAAAACGAGATCTCGCGAGAACGAGATTGCATGCCCTAGTCATGGGGGTCGCCAGATTAATTAAATTAAAGAGTCTTCACCAACTTTAAAAAAAAATAGAGTCGCAGGCAGCCTAAATCCAACCCTTTTCTATTAGTCTCTTCGAGGTAGGGAGGCATTTAATTGTTACGAAGTTGATACTATGATCTTAAAAAAAACTTGTCTTCTCTTTAAAGTGTGGTGTGACTCCTATTCTACTTAAGATCGGTTAGTAACGCTTAGAACTCATTCCGAACTGTTTAATCTATCCTAACCAAACCTATATTAGCTACAGAGATCCGTAAAAATTTGCTATCTCTCTGTAAACCCTCATTTGATACTCATGTCGGCACAAAAACATGGGACACCACCATAAACAACACGCGATGCCTAAACCCATCGGATGTCATCGAT
Organism: Cecropterus lyciades; assembly: GCA_002930495.1. Classification (NCBI taxonomy): domain Eukaryota; kingdom Metazoa; phylum Arthropoda; class Insecta; order Lepidoptera; family Hesperiidae; genus Cecropterus; species Cecropterus lyciades. The sequence continues at coordinate 9,467 of MOOZ01045267.1, read as the reverse complement.
AACCCAATAACCTGTTCTGTTATCAGCCAATTATGTGATAGGTGTGTACCGTTATCGCGGATCTGATAAATATAACGTTGCTACTGAGCTGCGTTTGATAAACAATTAGTGATAATCTATCATGTCAGGGCATTGCTAGAATTTTCGAAGATCCGAATCTGTCGAAATTTGATGTTTTTTTTTATACGCCTTGATGCATGAAATTTGGATGGATGGTTGTTTGCGATAGCTATTCATGAGTATTTATAAACATCGGGAGTTTTGTTTTACTAATACAGAAGTATCAAAAAACAATGGAATGTTGTTTATGATAGTTTTTCATGCGTTTTTTTTTTTTCAAAACAGCAACCGAGCCTGCTGTACACTTGGTGGTAAGTGATCACTGCCGTCCATGGATGTCTGTTATTAATCCCAGACAAGATTCAAGTATTAGCTAAGGTTACAGATAAATTCCTACCTCTGAGGACTAAATTAGAACGCTAAGGATAATTATGTCTTCCTTGTTTCCCTTATTCCTTGTTCTGGGCTTAAGGGTTTGGCCTATAGACCAGACACTGCAGTTATTAGACAGAAATAGATGCAGCTATGGTATTTCCAGTCTAACCGTGAAAAGTTCTACCAATTCAAACCAAATACCAAAATAGTAATATCTAAAGACTGGATGTTTCTTCTTGGAAACATATACTTTTATAAGGGGTCATCCATAAATTGGGAGGGGGAGGGGGTCAACGAAGTGTGACATATTGTGACAAGGGGGTGGGGAGTGGTACTAAATTGTCGTAATTCGAGTCGTAACATAACATTTCAAATATATGTAAGTATTAAAATCACATTTATAATTTGAGAGCTGCTGCTGTAATTTAATAATTTTTATGTATAAATTTGCAAAATGTGACATCACAACCTAGTGTGATCGATTATTAAGTAATCAAAAATTCGGAAAATTCTTGTGAAGAAATTTATGGATGGCCCCTAAGTATGAGTAGATGAGTACCCTTACCTTGAGATCGTTACTCTGAAGCAGTATGCCGTCAGCGGGCAGAAGGTCACCATACTTGATCTGGCAGATGTCACCCACCACGATGTCGCTTATTGGTACCTGTTTGACCTCATTGCTACGTATCACCGCGAACTTGTGCTCCCCTTCTATCCTCGACTGGAGACCTCTGGAATTTTAAAGGAAGCATTGAGTGACAGCAGCGTCGTAGATTCTGACATTTCATAAAGGTCTGGGTTCGGGCGCTTAGAGCGCTTACTTAGGGCGCGTAAAGTACTACGGTGTATTATGTAATGTATTAGTGAGTCTAGATTTTCTTATGTATCACGATATCAGTTTAGTGCCTATATAGATGTAGTTAGTGTGTGTAGATCTTGATTTGTACTCACTAGAAGAATACAGCGAAAATATTGACATTGTGATGGCTACTGAAAGTCTTTTCTTTATTTCAATAGTTTTTGAGGCTTTTTTTAAGCGCGAATAAGGTTTTACGTTTATGGCCCTATGTTTCGTCTTGGTAACCGTAGTGTCCCTAATTATAAACCCTTGCCAAACATGGGGACAGTAACACAACAATGATAATATTCACGATGAAGTCTATTAAATTAGTTTGTCTTTGGATTTGAACCAAGAACTTCCAACTTCCAAATGGGGAACCGAAATTTCATACAACTCTATATCTACATCGTGTACGAGAAGTACTCGATAGGTACACAAACATACGAATAATCTCATTAATAAAGATGTAGTTAGTGAGGTTGCATGTTTGTTTGTCACTTATGCACATAAAAACTACTGATCGGGAGTGGGTGAAATTTTGCACACAGGTAGTTTATGACCTGGATTAAAACATATGATACTTTACATGACCCAGGTGAGCGGAGCCGCGGGGAAATCTTAGCAACTACATATAAATGTATGCTCACCTGAATTGCCTTTCCTTAGTATAATCATTAAACGCTGTTACTATGACGACAACTATAACAGATATTAATATAGCCAAGCCTTCGATCCACTGGTAGTGAGCCTCTTCCTCGTCCAGATGCGCTGAAACATTAATTTATTATATTAAAGTACATGTATTTACTTTTAAACGATATAAAAACGCTTTCTACACAGAGATTCACACTTAGATTTTTTGTAGCGATTGTCTTGGACACACGAATACTAAAATAGAAATAGAAAACGTTTATTTCGTCCTCAAAGTACAAATAATAAAAAAATGCAGTATAAAACAACAACAATAATAATAAAAAAATATATAATTATAATGAGAACAAAACAAGGACGGAAAAGGGCACACTTAGCCTAACCCGCAGAGAACTACGACCGCTGATTTTTAGCCTGCTTTTGTCGCATAGTTCGGACATGTGTGCGGACTGAAAAAGGAAATACGTAACTTTCTTTCATCTAACATAGGCGTACATAATTATACCGTAATATTAGAGTGATATAACAGTGACAAAAATAACACAGTGGTGAGAAGATTAAACTTGAAACTGGAATAAAGGCAGCAAGTGGGAATGGGTCAGCGATATTTAATGTATGCTAACAGTAGAAAGATGATTGAAAAATAAATATACTCTCAATTAAAAAATGTAAAGTAACTATTGTCGATGGAGTTGACGAATAGTGTGTGTGTGTGTGAGAGTGAATGAGTGAGTGTGTTTGTGTTGTGAAATATACACAGACTAATAAAATCAAATGTTATTCAGATGTCTGCTTGTCCGGAGATCGAACGTGGAAAACTGCACTATAAGACTGCTATAGTCATTTTGAATATGTTTATTAAAATATGACTATGACTCAATGAAACCACTTCTTATTTTAATTACACGCTTAAGGGGTCTAACGTCATTTGTCGTCATGAATTCGGTGTAGATCACTTAATTAAATAGAGCGTTTTATAAGTGCACTATAATGTACGAAAAACAATTCTCAATCACGCAAATATCTAAATGTATTGGTGTAATTTTATATGCTTTAAGTTTTAGGGTTTGTACCTATCTTTGTTGGTGCCCATGACAATCGCAACAGGAAACCTCACTCAGAGTCTATGGGTGCAAAGCATTATAATAAGTTAGAACAGTGTTGTAGGCCACACTTCAGGGATTAGCGTGATCGACTTCCAATCTACGAATATTATTATTAAAGCTTTTTGAGTCTCTTTTTTGAAGCATAGAGCTGTGCGCATTACTAGGATTTGGTGCCAATTGCGGTGGTCGTTGCCGGATTAAGCCGATTTAAAGTTGACAAATGAGGAAAATATTTTCATTTGATTATTCGTATGTATTTTTTATTTAGGTAATTTATTGCGTTCAAGCACGGCATACGGTATGTTTTTGCGTGATACGCTTGCACTAGATACAATTTAAAAAGATCTAGACAGAACAAATAATCCAAATATAAAAAACACGTAAATTGTAATTGAATAATTGTTTGAATACGTGGTAAATCTTTTAATTAATCTGTCACTTTTATGTTCAAATTTAGCGTGTTTAAGCACTGGATTTTTTAAGCCGATTTTTAAGCACTTTATTTAGGATGCAGGTTAGATTTATTTCTTTATTTATTTATTGTTAGACATTTAACAAATTCAATGCCTGATGGCTTTCTCGCAAGCGTATACGCGTATTTTTTTCTTTTTCTTTCAACCTAATTATTTCTTTTTAGTAAAAAAAATATAGCAAAACAGTAGAATATTATAAATAAGATAATCACGACAAAAGATAGACCACACAGCGTGCTTATTACAATCGCATCAAGTCCAATATTTTCCTGTCTGGAACTTGTTTTAGGCTCTTGTCTTTTTATTTTATGGCCTCGTAACCAACTTCAAATAGAACAAGAGTTTAACCTGAAGTCGATCATAGACGCGTTGCTTGGATAAAGTATACTGTAACACCGTTTGAGACTAAACACGTCCTATAAAATAGAACACAGCTGCGCTACACTACTGTTGAGGCGGAAATAGATGTGTCAGTGACGTTGACACACTAAAATCGAAAATATCTTCCTATAGATGTCTCTTTTTATAATTTATAGGCAGCAAACAAACACGTAGCGCATCTGATTGTAAGTGGTCACTGTCGCCTATGGATATGTGTAAGTAACTTCGTATACAACAGATTCTATTTAAAGCTACTCACAGATGTGTTGCTACTCCCGAGGACTAAGAAGGTCACCTTATATTAAAGTGATCCGATAAACACACTCGTCCATCGAAACGCAAGAACACCTTTATACTAGAAATAGGTGTGACCATAATCGTTTTACCGCCTCTTATTGCCTCCATTTGTGTGCATACTTGTGTATATATAATATATATTTGTATATAGTTATTATTGTAAAAAGACTAATCTGTGGTATGATATTCCATTTTTTATGTTTTAGTCCGTTTTAGAGATTTCATTTTTTGTTTGTTACTGAGAGGAAAGGAGAGCAGGGTAGGTAGGTACATCATTAAGCGGAACGAGCTAAAATTTAATAACAAGATTTATTGAGATCTGTATAACTTACTTTCATAGCAAGTTAAAACCTTTTTATAAAGCAAAATGTGTGATAATACTTTGAAAATTGTAATGTCGGAAATCTGATTTGGAATATATGAATATGTTATAAACAATTATAACATAACTATAATGGATAAGTAATGGATAGCCATTATTTGGGAAATAATAGCCACCTATAGATTAGAATTATTATATACACGATAATATACAAGTGTTATTTATCAATTAGTTACATTTCAAAACGATAAGAACGTTAGTACCTAATTATTTTAATTAGGCGTGATATTACTATAATTACGTTACATTTAATATAAATAGTATCAGCAGGATAAAAGATTATCGATGTCAACGAATAATTTTGTCAAGAATTTACTTTTAATAAAATATTTTGATTTTTTAAATCTTTATCCTAGATTTTAATGACTGTTACTGATCTGAATTTTAAGTGAATTTTAAAGCTCAGTTTTCCCGAATCCTGACTAGGTACATATGTTTCATGTGGTTGCTCACTAAAATCAACTGAATCGAAAACGGACATAACATAACAACACATGACTGTGCACATGTTTATATGTGATGAAACAACAAACCACAGACTCAGAAAATAAATTTAAAATTAGATTTCCATCCGGGATTCGTATCCGGAATTGGAAATCGGACTGGTAAAGCAACCCGCTCCGCTAATTTCGAAACTCATCAAACCCTATTTAGACCAGTCATTTGAGCACATACTCAGTCAATGTATCAAATGTGTAATCCATAATTATATAATGTAGCTTAATCCGTAATCACGCCCGCATAGCCCATGCTCAAATGGGCGAAACGATCCGGTTCACTGAATCCGGTAACAGACGGCTGTTTACGATTTATCGGTATTCCGGTATATAAATAGGCACTGAATTTTTGGATATTGAATGATACTTGAGTGTGACGACTACGCTCAGTCTTAAACTACGATTCTCTTTATCGTGAGTGTCATTTCATCGTTTTTTATCAATTTAAAGTAGCAAACAAGCATGCAGTCCACTAGTAAGTGGTAACTGCCGCCCATGGACATCAGAAAACAACTTCATATAGAACAGGGGTTCTATGTGAAATAGATTACAGATCGGTTGCCACTGCCGAGGACTAAGATGGTCGCCTCAGATGAACTGACAAACAGAATTTAAATTCAATATTTAGACGTCTGCAGAACTGAGTACGTGTCATGTGCGTTTATCATACCGAAACTCATCTTTTATTATACTCCAGACTGGTATTCACTTCTCTTAAAGCCAATCAGTTCATGGCAATCGGTTGAATCGACATCGAAGCCATCGAGTTTCGAATCCGTGTTCGTATTTTACTCGCACTACAGGTTTTTATTTAAGTTTTAATATCAACGCTTTCTTTACAGATTGGTAATAAAAAGTTTATACCAGGAAAAACTTCAGCACTTCTTTACAGTTATAATTAAACATTTAACTATTCTCATGAATAAATTTGCTCTTGAATTAAAATAAGCGAAACGGTCCGGTTCACTGAATCCGATATCGGATGGCTGATTGCGATTTATCTGTATACCGATTTATTTTCTCACACCCTTAAATAATTTTGAAAAATGAATTTCAATAATATTCTATACCTACTTTTTTGTATACAAGACCATAAATAGATTTTATGTCTCATATACGTCGCAAGTTTAACACTAGGATGTGTTATGCATGCATAGCGTCATAAAAAATTTTGAAAAAAACACATATAAATAGAACACACATAAAAAATGTTATCTTTATATATTTTTCGCAGTTTATCGTTTTATTTAATTTAATTAAGGACATCGTCATAAGAGTTCCAAATTTAAATGTTGAAAAATTAAATTAAGAAAAATTTATGTTAATCGAGTTTATCATTTAAATATTTTGATTTATCTAAAACACAAGCACACACATATATTACTGAAAAGGTGGGCGGAGTCAGAGTGCATTCACTACTCAAAAGTGACGGAGCACTAGGCTTTAGGTATTCTATCTAGCATCTAATTCACACATGCCATTTATTACCATGGTATCTCGAACCGAATAAAAAAATTATAAAGATTATTATATATCTTTTTAAGAGCATTTTTTGAAAATGAATTTATTTTTATGACACTTCAAATAATTAATTGATATAAATATGACTTTTACTTCAAAAGCAATTTTTCAAACAAAGAGTCTAACTCGTATTTATCTTTGGTCTCTTTTCAATAAATAATATTTTAAACAATGTTAGTAAGAGGTTTTACATCGATCACAAGTTATGGACTTATGTACGCAATATATCTCGATTATAAACGACAGAAAAGTGAGATTCTAACGAGTTCGAGATAGTAAACCATGGCAGAAGAAACGGTTAGGATAGACAGACACGTGACGAAGAAAACACTTCAAAGAACACACATTCTCTACTTCAAAATCACACATAATCGATTCTGGGATATGTATTGTATCGTTCGATCGGTGGTTTCGCAACACACAATACTATAACGGGCATTTACAGTACAAAATGTAATTCTTACCGGGATCGTCTAATGATATCCATATTGTTATTGAAAAACAGAAAATACATACATGATTAATCATTATGGCCCATCGCAGACGACAGACTATCGGTGGCCAATTAACATGAATAGTATATATGACATTAGTAATGATAGAAATCAAAAAGTACCAAAAATAAACCCTACGATATAATCGACCGTTATATTTATACTCAATCGATAATGACCTATAAAAAGTCTGTTGTCTGCGCTCCATCTAACAATAAGTTCTATTGCTAACTAAAACATTAGTTAACTTATGTTAATAAGGAAATAAAAGCATTACCTTAACTAGTTTATCATCTAAATGTAGTAAGAAATATAAGATACTTTCCGATAATCAGCGTAGAATCTTAATATTCATAATAATCATATAATCATTATATTTATCTATACATATAAATAAAAATTAAGGTGTCTGCTTGTAATATCAAAATAACAGCCTTTTACCAAATGCATATGAAAGTATATACGGTACTGATAACAAAACATCAATTACTAAAATTTTTGTCGGTCTGTTTGTTCTGGGTAATCTCTGAAACAACTGAATAGATTTTAACGGGACTTTCACTGTTGGATAGCTGATGTCATAAGGCGTAACTTAGGCTACTTCCATTTTAGAAAATTAAATAGGGTTCCGCATAAAAAAATGAAATCTAAGAAACCGCGCGCGCTCTACGCGCACGTATATGTAACTATGTCAAGTTAATTTTTTTAAACGCGGGGCTCAGTTAGTTTAGTAATATATTGTAAGTGTAACTAACACGAGTAACTTATAACATCTGATAAAGACGATTAATATTATCACAGTAAAAAGTTATTTATAAAAAAGAAAAAATATCGAGGCAATAAATTCCTTCGCTCATTCGATATATTTCATTACTCTTTAAATCTGGTTATTTCATACTAAGACAGCTATTCTAAATATAGATTATCCGACGTAACCTTAATTGTTTAAGTATTAGAAATTACTTAAACAAAACATATTTACTAATTAGGTTTTTCCCAACATTCGTCGGTAAAACAAACATAATAATATTCAAAAACATAGACAAACAAACAAAATAGTCTCCTAACAGAAATAAACTGATTAAAATGATTAACTATAATAACATTTGTTATATTATTATAGTTATTCATTTTAAAATGAATAAAATTTGCTTTAAAGTAATGTATTAAAGAAGACGTTAATATTAAACATGTATTTAAGATATTTTTTGTAAAAAAATACTTAAGTTAATATCTTAATCGGTAACTCGACAAAAAATAATATTTATAACAGCAATATCTAAATAATTAAAAAGTATATATATACATATAGAAAAAAATTGTTGTGAAAAACACCTACAGCCGAACATAGAACCACTTCTATTATTAAACAGACTTATTCGTATCAATCAATTGATCGTTCTTATTAGGTACATACTCGTATTAGGAGTAGAAATTCTTATTTCGTCTGTGGCCAAAAACGTATTGAGGACATTTTATTATGGATAGGCAAACATAAACTATTTGAATATTCAAATTGGTGTTTTGAAAGTTATTTCCACTTCGAGTTCGCAGTTCGGCCGGTTGTTTTGATAATCGTTTTCGATAGGGAATTTCAATTCTAAACGTATAAATTGAAAAGAAATATGTTAGATCTAAAAGCTAGGACGTTGTGTAGTACTACAAAATTCATGGATGTTTAATTTGAAAGAAATTTCAAAAAAAAAAAATACTATTTTATTAATATAAAACTAACATGAACTTTTTAGATTATTCAGATTTATTCTGCATTAATTTTTTGATCTATGCGAATGTCGACACATAGTTGTCAATGCATTACTTAATTAAAATTCAATTCGTTATATATAATCTCCTTATAAAATAATAGTCTTTTATAACAATGAGTACATAAAACTATTCCAGATAAGTAAAAGATCGTATTCAAACGGGAATTTGAGGGATTACTCGAAAACTTCGACGAGATTCTGGAGGAAGCTCTATTATGACCTGAAATCCCATTCATGTTTAAATAATTTTTAACGGGAATAAAATTTAATTTTAGCTTCATCGTAATGTACTCGAATTTATATAAAAAATAACTTATATATATATTATTAAATTAAGTTTGCTTGCAAGATGTCACGGTGACAATGCTTGAATATATTAAGATTTTTTTTCTGGCGCCCTTAATTAATATATTATGAAAGTTTCAAGTGTTGTTACATTGCATATATTTGTTTAAAAATGTTTGGAGGAAAAATGTGTAATAAGAAGATCCTATAATATCTAGAATTTTATTTCACGCTTCGTCCTTCAGACAATTATATTATTTACAATGTAGTGTTCGTGCTCCACGGACCCGGTGCCGCGTTTTAGATCCTCCCAAAAAAAACAAAAATGCAGGCAGCGA
>MOOZ01045264.1:105666-118534 GCA_002930495.1 Cecropterus lyciades | reverse complement strand
AATTAACAAATAATTTTAATACGTATATTCTATATCTTTAGGTAGCACATTAAGTTCATAGTTCATTAATAAGCCATCAACCCTATCAAAGGTTGTCATAATTTAAAGAGATGTATTTTTTAACGTTGTTCATACCGCGGGATCTATTGCTTATTGAGTTAATTTATATTAAAGTTGGTGATACTTACATATGAACTATACAAAAAAGGAATTTTAAACAAATATACATTATAGAACCATTCAAAAGTGTAAGAAGGTCCACTTATTTTCTCCACGTAGATGTCATGAGATATTACTAGAGGATTGAATATAAGAAAGAAATTTGGCTGAAACTCTTACTACGATTAGATAAATAAAAACACATATTTCTTCGATACTTTATCAATTACGGACCCAAAAAAAATACTTTTTTGTACCGTATATGTTACGTACATAATATACCGAATAATCGATAGGTAACGTTTCTTACCTATTTATTGTCTCATATTCTTTTTCATATTTATAGATAGCAAAGATTAAAATCTCCGTAAATAAGAACTTTCTTTACTGCCGGTAAATTAAGTAACAGATTTTTAAGTAGGTTTATATTAGAAGACCTGATAATCACTGGACTTTTCCTATGTTGTTACCTATTTACATACAATACAATGTAACCATAGACAGGTGTGTAAAAGTCAGTACCCAAGGGCAGAGGCTCTAATGCAATCGCCTTAAAAAGTTATACTAAAAAAAGTTTAATCGTCTTAGTCGAGTCTTAATTCAGCGATAGTGCTTACGCCAAGTTTCTACTTAAGTTAGATAAATAATTAAGTATAGCAACATACATATATTCATAACCCTTCCTAGACAGACTGAACATTGTATAAATACGGTGCGTATTTATACTATTTTATAGGAATTTTATGATTTTAGAAACACAACGGCCCACCTGCAAGTCAAATAGTCTTTGCCGAACATGAATAAGCTATATCCAATTTTATATTGGATATAGGAGGAACTTGTCCATATTTGACCACACAAGTATATGCAAGTTTATTGCTAAATTAATTACATGGAAAATTTCGTTCAAAATGTAATGTAAATCACTTAAATAAATTGAACTTCAAAGCACAGCAGTGTCATAATAAAAGGTAAGAATAAATATTCGTGGTGATATTACTGCCGCTACTGTCGTCATAGCTCATCGCTCTTTAGCGCCGTCTTTGCACACTTAACACCTTAAAATTTACGTAAATAAGATGCATAACGTGTAAGTCTTATGTCCCCCAAAACATAAGTAGGTAGAACAAAACACAGGTAATAATTGTATTTTTTATCACTTGGAAGCAGCAAACTAGCATGCATTCCATCCGATGGTAAATAGCTACTGCCGCCCATGGACATCTGTAAGCAACTTCATATAGAACAGGGGGTCTATCTGAAGTCGGTCACAGATGCGTTGCTACTCCTGAGTACTGAGATGGTCGCCATATCCTATCACATAAGTGAACCTTCAACCACACCTTTCCACCGAAACACTAAAACACAAACAACACAAGAACTGCTTCACGCAGAAATAGGTGTGGCGGTGGTACTTCCCCGGTCGAACCACACAAGTAATATCACCTTTAAAATAACATCAATTGCAATTCATGATTACAAAACGTATACGCATTAAAAAACGAAATCTGTGTACGAAAGCACCATTATATCGCAGGTTGCATTCAGCGATTACGGAGACACCATGGCCGCAATCCAGTAATATTATTTGCGGTTACAGCGGCACCATTATCTTCTCCGTTGATTACTTCACTTTCCTTAAACACGCTGTAATAAGCCGCTGTAATATATTTTATGCCGTACTTTATAAGTATATAGTTTAAGTAGTACTTTATAAACAAACCTGTTGTAGTGAAATTGGACATAATAAATATTTTCCTTTCTTTCTTTCATTTCAATCTTTTGTGCCTTATGTCTGCCTTGTTAGCTTATAAGGCTGTAGTGTTCCAGTTTAAAAAGTATAAGTCGTAAATATGGCGATGATTTTACGAATAGTATAGGTTCGTTTAAATACAATAGGTACATTTTAAGGTAATGGTAGAACTCTATTTCGTACTCTATTTTAGTGCCTTATTTATGCCTTACAGCATTGAAGAATGTTGTCTGCTAGTTGAAGAAGTCATAATTACTATGTACTTACTACCGGACTAAGTCCTAGCGACGAAGCACCGATCATAAATAAAACTGACCATAGAAGTCAATCATTATCATCAGGTTGCTTGCTTTAAATTATATTATATGTAGAAGATACTAAGTCCGTATATTTAGACTGAGTAACCGTTCGGGCACGAAACGCTACAATATGCAATTAAATTTCGTTGCGTTATAAGATCAGGCACATACCTACTCATACATTTGTTTTTAACGCTCAACGCTGACACTTGTTTCGCATAGCGATTGTCTATTGAAGCTCATGTTTTGTGGCCTTCGGGTAAGAAGCCTTCTTGGAGGTGGTAGAGCTCTTTGTGATTCAACTCCGGTAGCACCACCGCCACACCTATTTCTGTCTAATAACAGCAGTGTTATGCGCTGTTGTGTTCTAGTCTGAAGGGTGTGGTAAGGGAGACACACTTTTCCGATTCCATCTTAGTCCTCAGGGGTAGCAACGCATCGGTGGCTAACCTTAGGTGAGACTTTGATGTTACCCAGGGTTGATTACAGATGTCCATGAGCGGCAGTAGCCATTTACCATCAAGGGCTGCATGCTCGTTTGTTACTTCCATAAAATAAAAAGAAGGGCAAACGCTCCTCATAACAAAGCTCTTATATAGGTTCACAAGTTAACATTAGCCATCCATAGTTAAGTTAAAAAGAATACAAGTTATAGGACACAATGTGGTTTAAAATTGTTGCATAATAATTGTGACCCACTAACACATTAGGTCTAATTTGAGAAAACGTTATGCAATAACACGAAATACACATAACATGGCGTGACTACGTTTTTTTTTCGTTGTTAGTGTAACATAATAGACATATATTACATGTGGTTTAAATAAGGTCATTACGTTCGACCGCCTTAAGCGTAATTACGCAAATGGAAATAGAAAAAAGATACAGAAGATTAAATATACAGACAATCTCGTAAAATTCAGTATAAAAAAAATCTGACCATAATTTGTTTCGAAATGTTAAGTTTTACAAACGCGTTTTTCGTATATTTTTCTAAACTTGGAATAAGCATATAGGCTAGAAATATTAAATTACTAGCTGAAGTCATGATTCGCTACGTGATAAAAAATTTAGGTTTTACTCGCTAACCGTTGGAGGTACATAAAAAAATGATAAAGACTTTCCGGATAGAAAAATAAATTTTAACCTCCTGTATGCTATCAAAAATTTAGTATATTCAGTGTTCTTTTTATATATATTTATATATTTAAAATGTAAATATGTCTGAAACCAAAGGGTGTAGTGACGTCACTAAAATCGCCATCTTTAGATGGCGAAAAATATGGAATTAAAAGACTGACCAGTTACATAATATACATCCATGCAAAATTTCATGTAAATCTGGTTCTTGCGTGATTGAGTAACACACAGACACACACTATCTCATTTTTATATATTAGTACCTATATATATAGATATAGCACCATAAATGAATTTTATTTATTTGTACGGGTATTCTTGGCATTATAATAAGTAAAAGGCAACTAGTTTTACATAATACATACAACGAAAACAGCGTGACCAGTAGCACAAAATCGAGAGCGATTCGATAGGAGGTAGGTGACCGCTGCGGCAAATTACACTGACTTTGTAAAAGTAAAAATGCTAGCTAACTATTGGCACATAAAAAATTCTTGTCCCATTTCGAATAACATAAACTTGAATAAAAAATCATGCTTGGGAGTATATTACATGGTTAATTATGTAAAATTCGTGAACAAAAGCAACTTTTAGAACATATTTTTTTTTACCAATCGTAATCGTGCCATAAAACATAAACTAACTAGAAGTTCAGACGAAAAACAATCTTGTGATCCCACTTTCGCAGTCTTTATTATCAAATCTCAAAACAAGTACCTTTATGCCATAAAAGTTAATATAAAGTTTAACTTTACGAGAATATATACGCAAGTGATGGTTCAATACCAGTAAAATATAAATATTACTACTTATGTAGTTTGCATATCGCCTTGAAACACTTATAGTATATCTTATGTAACTTAACACATGCGAGAGCTAGCACAAATATGTAAAGCGAATGCTTAAGAAATAGGTACGGTAAAGTGTTGTAAGTAGGTACATATTTTCAATTATGAGTTTTGAATGGCTCGCATGCATTCGCCGTTTACATTACTTTACGTTTACGTTTACTTTAGACACATATAAAGTGGTAGAATTTTCGTTAATTCGCTTACCGTGATATAAAAATAACGTTGACATTTGCAAACATGCTCCGGGGTCGGAGAACGTGAATAATTAATTGGCGTTGCCCTTTTGTTTTTGGGAGTGTCGCAAATCGCTTAAGTTTTCTCTTTTACTCAACGACCATGATCCGGTCATAAGGTGAACGAAGATGTCTCGTAACAATGCAATTTGCGCGTGTCTCCGGGAATCGGAGAATGTGGGTTAATTATTTTGGAACTCGTTAGTTTAAGAAGCTTATTTAAATTATGCAAATTATATAAGTTGATTGGAATTTGAATTGGATTTCTAATTGGAATTTTGAATTGGAAGAATGTTGGATATATGTAACATGGTGACACAAGCCGACTGAGAAGTAAATAATAATTACTTTTTAATAGATATGTTGGTTTGAAACAATTCAAACACATCATTTGAAAAACAATACAATACATACTTACAAATTTGATGCATACTTCTAATGCATCAAATCTGGAAGTGCAAATTATTATTATTTTTTAAACCACAAATGATGTAAGTGCAAATTAATTTAACTTTTTTTTCAAATTAAAAGAATTCTACCACCTAAATACAGATAATGTCGTGGTACGTTAAACATGACGTATTACCTACCTACGAGCTGAATTAAAATTTTACACATTTACTGAAAGCGACTCGCTATTAACCATTCACTTAGATACAGATAGCTACATGGTAAAGCTTGTTCAGGCTCATAATTTATTCAGTTATAAGGCCAAAACATGAGGTCCAAGACGTAGGGATGGCAATGCTTTTCGAAAAACATTTTTAAATCGATTTATATCGAAGTTTAAAAAATTGCAGCCACAAAAATATCGAAGACTAGAAGATCCAATTTAAAAAAATCTATCTTCAACTTGTCTAACTTGTTGATTAAATAAAATGGTAAAGACAAAAAGGTAAATTACGTCGACAAAAGAAAGGAAAATTAAAAAATAATTGTCAATTTTTTTAATGTCGTTCCAATAAAAAGAAATGTCGATTTTCTACTACGATATATCGATTCATTGCTTGTACTATCAATTAAAATATATCGAAAAATCGATTATTTTCTTAATTGGTCTCAGATTGCCATCCCTAAAGAGGTCACAGATCAATAGACTGAATACATGCGACCTTGACAATCGTGCTCCGACTCTAATGGATAACAAAACACGCCTCGTTGACATTTCCTTTACTATTACATGCCGTACTGAAGAGTGATGTCCCCATTGTGTATGTGTACACTTGTCGCAAAGATTTATTCAAGGAGTGGAGTGGTAATTTAACCGAGCGTACTGCTTTTATTGGTAACAAACGAGTGTGTAGTCCGCCGTTTTATATATTAGCAAATGTGTATTTATGTATTTTTTGAAGTACCAAACGAACATCCATCCATCCAGATCCATCAGATAATAAGTGGTCACATGCGCTTCTGGACATCCGTACCCAACTACAAAAATTTTAAGTAAATTACAAATATGTCGCCACTCTTGATGACTAGGACGAAAGACGAATAAGTGCTATCTTTCTGTATGTTCAGTGAATTTAAAAATCAATATAAATGCGGTCGTAGTGAAACTACATGCTATCTTTTAATTTGTTGCTTTAACTTTAGTTATATATTTCTAAATAACAAAATTTCAAAAACATTTTATACAAGTATACAATGACTGAATTAAAATATAACTTGAAATGAAGTTACACGGTACAAAAATCATGTAATGCGATTTTCGGTTTCATTTCTACTTCCGACTTCATTGTTAAATTTTGGGTAATTCAGACCCATTGTTTCAACAATTCGCTGACATTTAAATTTTACGGAAAAAATCTAGCCGAAGTTGTATTGTATCAAAGAGGCTAATTAACGGGGCTTTATTTCTTTATCAAAGATTTGTTTCTTTTTGGTTTAAATTTTAACTTAAAAGAGTATACTACATGCTACATTTATATACATTATGTATATATGCTTGTATATGAACAATGTTGTCATTTATTAGTTTAAAAGAATACATTTGTATATATACATGGTTGTATACAATGTATACAAATGTATGTTGTAACAATTTGCTATAATATATGCAAGTACATTTAAAGTGAAAATTGCGCGGAGAGTAAATGGTTTTAGGGACCATGTGCACCTTGCCGACATCCAAGAATTTGATAATGGTATAACAGTGTAGGGAATTTATTTGTCGCTTTACAAAAGTATTAAAAGCTTTATTTTAACAGTTCGCAATAATTTTAGGAAACTAGCAAGTCAAAAATTATTCTAATAACGTCAATGGTTAGAAACTATTAACGTAATAACTGGGGCACAGTGAATATATGAATATTCTTTGTGTTGTTTTTCGCTTAATGAAAATCTAAAAATGTTCTTGATTATTGCATAAAAACTTTCTAAGTGCAATAGGTATACGATTAAAGTACTCACCGACACGTTTCGCTGAAATTTGTCTAGTAGAGTAATTAAAAGGCACATAAATTGTCTCGGCGGTCGATCCACTAAGTTCAGCTGGAATTTTTGTAGCCGCATGCACGTCATCCAAACACAAAACACTGTCAATACCGCACTGATCGCTGTAAATTGTCGTAAAATCACGATTCACTGCATATTCACCGTCATTGTGTAATAATTTTTGATCATTCTCCTTGTACACTAATTCAGCGACACCTTCCAAATCATCTTGACATGAACTGTCGGCGATCACTCTCATTTTGTATGTACCGAGATGTTTGTTAGCTTCCAGTATAAAGTCTGCCCGCTCTCCTCGTCCTATAGTTATGGAGTCTACCTTTTCTGTTTTTATCATGTGACCATCGAGAGCAACGAGCTCAAGAACGTGTTGCTGTATAATAAACTTTACAGCGCAACTTTTGGCTCCACCTCCATATGCCAATCGAAATCGGTATCTTTTTCCATATTCAACAACAAACTTCGTTAGTGGAGCATCTGGAGATTCTTTAGTATTTCCTTTTCCATTAATAAGTAAAGATTCAGCGTTGGGAACCTTAGAAGTTATCCCAGCTAGTGGACCCATTGAGTGTCCCCATTCGGAAATAAAGATTGTATGTTCGGCAGCATCCACATCGTATAGACTTCTCAAAGGATCGAGCCGTGATGATTGACGTACAATAAGTGCTCCAGAAAGGCCATCGGCCGCATCCGCAGCTGAATGAGCGTGATACATATGTGTTCCAGCTGACGAAGCACGGAACTTATATTGAAAGGTTGTATAGGCTGGTTGTGGACATTGAGTGAACATTGGTGTACCGTCCATAAAAGGAGTCTCTTTTTGTGGCTGTCCTCGCCAATGTATTGACAAGGCATGGGCTGGTGCTCTATGCACCACATCCACGACGAGAATGTCATTTTGGCAAACGTGAAAAGCTGGAGCCGGCAGTTCTCTATTTGCAGAGAGAACGCCACGCTCCCGACCATCTGCTGTAATGCACGTCAATGGACACTCCACACCATCCTCCACACAACTGCTACAAGATCTGCAAAAAATATTAAATAAGTTTTCTATTTTTATTGTACCCGTATCTAAAATTTCGAATTTAGCTAATTAGTACATACTTGCTAAAAGTCTTGTAAACTTCAATCACAAGTTTCACACGGCATATCATAGGCCAATCAAGCTCATGACACTCTCGATCACAGTTTTCGAAATATTCCTCTGAAATAAAAGTTATATATATATATATACAATACAATATGCCTGTAAGACATAAATTGCAATGAAAATGTAATAAATGTTGTGATGCAAATATAGTAGTAATTACTGCTGACGTTATTTTACTACTTAACCTTTCACTAATTCCTTTTCCTGGGTTACAGTAAAGTTATCTATATTAAAATGTTTTATTCTTAATTATATTAGTTATTTATGTGAATATTTGGTTTTCAACATCGACTTTGTTATAAATTTACAATTCCACAAAAACATAATAATTACAAAGTCAAATTATATTAAATGAAAAAACAATACAGGTAATAAAATGTATTTAATATGATGTAAATGTAAGACACATATATTTTTATAGTTATATAGGTACCTACTTACATACCTACAATTAACCAATGTACGAATCGTTGTTAAACGTCGAAAAGGAAGTAATAGATTGATATTAACAACTACACTTGATTCCATTTTGTTGTGTAGGATAGAAAAGTATTAATATACTTTATTTACAAAAGATATACCTACCTAATACTTTATAGGATAATATCAAAATATACTATTTAGATACATTTCGTTTTTAAGTAATACACCAAAAAAATCTGTCCCGATATTATAACATTCTATCCGAATTACCGATGATTACTGAGAAAACAATAATACGCGTTATTGTTATACCACGTGTTATCATAATGTAGGGTAGAATTTTAATACAGTGTTTACATCACACAGTTTCACACTCACCTGGCATCGGGGTGAAGTAAACAACCACAACAACACTAGCTATAATTACACACAATACGAGTATCCTCTGCAAGGACATTAGCATGTAGTTAGGCTTCTTTATCACTGCACTGTCAGGATCCACTATTTCCTTTTCTAGCTCCATTTTCGGTACTCTATACTTTCAAAAACTTATTTCACAAATTGTACACAAAGGCGTAGATTCGCGGCATTAACGGCGGCATATTTAAATGTGTAGGACTGTTGACGTAGTGTAAGCGTCATTCGGCGCGACCTCTCGAGTCAACCAGCAAGTGGCGACTGGAGTGGAAGCGACCAGCGATCAGCGCATTGCAACATCGGGTGCACCTTCAAACCTCATGCCACTCGGACGCCGAGGGCTCCGTTTCGGAAGTAAATTGGTTACTCGCTGACTCTCTCTGCAACATTATGTAATTTTATATTAAGCAACAGATAAATATGAACCCACGTTGATGCAAGCGCCTGCTTCAAGAACTGTCGTTTTATTATAAAGCACAAGAACAATCGGTGACGTAACAGCGGAAGATCTCCGGTAGCTATGCAATCACTAAATGAATTAGTTAATTAAGCAATCGGCCATCTATTAAGTCTAGTTCAGTAAATAATGTGTATCGCTCAACTAGTAACATTTTCAATAATAAACCGATACGATCTTAAGGCCTAATCTTCTATCATAGAAACGTGCTGTGAAATTAATAATCCCAAAATATTTATGAACTCCTGTACTTAAATCTTTAATCACTGTTCCTGCAAAATTTAAATTGGTCCATTCATTACTATGTAAGTTTACATATGTATCATCAAGGCTTTAATAAGTGTTAAAATTTTACTATTGAATTTAATATCAATTAATATACATAATCACGTTTTTAGTTCCTTGTTTACGTTTGTAGTTGCCTGATTTTGTTTGTAGTAGCGATAATCGCGTTTGTAGTTGCTTGATTTCTTTTGTAGTAGCGATAATCGCATTTGTAGTTCCTTGTTTTCTTTTGTAGTAGCGATAATCGCGTTGGTAGTTGCTTGTTTTCGTTTGTAGTAGCGATAATCACGTTTGTAGTTGCCTGATTTCGTTTGTAGTAGCAATAATCGCGTTTTTAGTTGCTTGATTTCTTTTGTAGTAGCGATAATCGCGTTTGTAGTTCCTTGTTGAGCGCCGACTTCGGGACTATGTATCTACTGTGTATGTAATAAACCAACATGTATATAAATTATCTTATTGCTTTTTTGTGCCATAGAAGTTGCTTTCAATTTTTTGTTAATTTTTTTTCTTCAACTTAGGTAGTATAAAAATATACTTATAACACATTATAATTACGAATTACTTTTGAACTCGGTTTCGAAACTCGATCTTATCAAATACTTATTCCTTTTTACATGTATCCATGATGTAGATACTCTACCGTAAAACCCACTTTTTAAAGATCAAAACATCATATTCTCTAGTGTATATTTATGTAGATGTCCTTGGTGCAAACCGCTTTTTTAATTACATACGATATGTATCTACACTTGTTTGTCTGAACTTCCAAGCTCTGAATATTTTTATCTCCACCACTGCATAATATTTAGTAGATAAATTGCTTAAATCCTATTTAAAACCAAAGAATAATCGGTAAAAGAAGTATGATGACGAAATATTTTTATCTTTTTATGTATGTAAACAAAACAAATAATTAATATAAAATCGCTTTACGCTTTTAAACCAATCTTAACTATAAACATGAATTTCACTGTCTTAACGTCTTAAGTGCACTCATTCAAGGCATTCCAACTTAATCCTCAGAGATTTGGGATTGAGCTCAAGTAAAGCTCTTATCTTATCTGGGTTTGATTACAAATGTCCATGAGAAGCACTGGCCACATACAATCAGATGAATTGCAAGGCATTAGTGGATTTGACCGAACTCCCAATCTCAATCTCTAGGATTTCACATAAAAAGTATAACAACTGGGGCGAGGCTTCTATATCTCTCTATAGAAGAAAGTAAATAAATAATAAGTACATCAAAAATAAACCGCAATTATTATCAAAGTTACATGCTTTATTTTTAAATTAACAAAACTATACCATTTTAATGCATTGAAGTATTACTACTACAATACATTTTGAAAATTAAAATATGAAAAATATAATTTATTGTTGCCTGTTTGAAAAGATATTTTTCCTGCATTGAGCGAAAGCAATAAATAAATACCAAACGTCAATTTGATACACTGTTTGACACTTTTGACAGTTATGCTGACAGTTGACAGTAGATGTATGATGATAATTTTATTGATAACGAAATCTAAATGCGAATCTTTTTCATACTCTTTTACCTTTTTCTTGACAATTTTATATTCCAAAATTTGTATTGTATATCAAAAGTTAGATATAAAAAATATTGGATAAACAGTGTATTGTGTCTAAAAGTAAAATATCCTAATTCTTCATAGGTTAGAATCGGTACAATATCATAATGGAAATAACTAAGAAAAATTTTGCTGATCAGTTCGAAAACATTAATAGAGACTTAAAGCGATCGTGCTTCGTTGGCTTCGATGCAGAGTTCACAGCTATATTGTCTGGAGAGTGTTTTAAATACAGGTACAAACCCACAAACATGTTTATAAACTGAGTTTTTGTATTAATTTGAGATATAGTCTGTTTGAAAATATACTTTCATGTTATAAAATCTAACACTTCTTTATCTAATACCTAGGTTTTATGCAAATACATAAAATCAATACTTAAAAACTTTGTTCAGATTTCATTGATAAAGATAAGCTTGACCAACTCTGCAAATGTAAATGTCTTCTACTTTTTTATACTATGTGAGAAGCAAACGAGCATGCAACCCACCTGATGGTAAGTGGCTACTGCTGCCCGTGGACACCTGTAATAAACCCTAGGTATTATCAAAGTCTCACGTAAGGCTACGCATAGATGCATTGCTACCCCTGAGGACTAAAATGGAATGCCTCGGAAAAGTATGTCAGACCTTCAGACCAAAATGCAACAGCGCATAACTCTGCTGTTATTAGGCAGAAATAGGTGCTTCCTTTCCATTAAATCTACCATCCCCCTAAATACTACATCATAATGTTTTGTCCCATTCTATTGTAAAAATCAGAAACAAAATGAAGAATACAGTGTGTATGAACTTAAACTATTAGATGTTCATATTATAGGATATGTATAAGTAACAAAAAATTAAAAAAAAAAACATATTTTCAGGTTATTCGACACAAACGAAGAAAGGTATGATCGGATCAAAACTGAAGTAAGCAAGATGATAATGACCCAAGTAGGCCTAACAATATTCCAGTACGACCGGGAACATGACTCGTATATTGCAGTCGGCTACACCTTCCACCTGTGTCCTCAAGTCTTCGGAAATGTAGACCAGTCATTCATATTCCAAGCATCCACATTGAAGTTTCTGTGCAAACATAATTTTGATTTCAACAAGGTGAGAGCATTTGTTTTTGAAAAATCTAGTTTTATTTTTTTTCCATGGACATAACAGGACATAATTCCAGGACGTAAAACACTTTATAGTGAACAGATGTGTTGCTATTTTGAGGTCTAAGATGGTTGTGTCATATAAACGTGAGCTGATATTTAGGTATAACGGTATTAGAGCTTGGGCCGTGTGGTGTCAGTCTTGAAATTTTCAGGTGACACACAGTAAGTGACAAAATCCAGGAGATTAACACCAATCTGTGACTGCAAGCTTTTTACCTTACTCCGATCTTCACCAAATCTTTTTATAGTTCTAAAGTAGCAAATAAAGATACAGTCCATCTGTGATTATGTGGTATGTGTATTCAACCTCAGATAGAATAGAGTCCTGCCTAATCTCAGACTATATTATGTGTACAGAACAGATGTTTTTCGCTCGTAGACACCAATTTTTTGTACAGTCACTGAAGTTTAATTTTTATAGGAAACTCATGACTGTTTTTCAAATTGTACTTCTAAAATTCAGCCTAAAAATACTTATTAGAATGGGCACCTGTAACGGGAG
>MOOZ01045264.1:73203-85698 GCA_002930495.1 Cecropterus lyciades | reverse complement strand
GCTCTATCTATAATATCTCTATACTACCAACACGTAGGGAAGTCGACAGACATCAAGTCGCGAGGATATTCCTAATCCCCGAGGGTATTCTCAAGAAATATTATATATCCCGCGTATTTTCCTGCCCGCGATAATTAAAAGGTGCATCTAACAAAAACTTAAAACAAATAAATAATATTTGACAGAATTACATGGAAAATAGATTGCAGCCCTTAAGTAAAATAAAATAATTACACATTTATATTTACAGATGATATATGCGTGTGTTTGAGTAAATGGTTAAATATATACCTATATAGCAAATAAGTACACTGACACACATAGGTACCTAAATATTGGTGGAAACACATAATATGTGTGTATTATATGTGTACACGTGGTAGAACTCTTTGTAGTACGACTGATCTGATCTAAAGGGTTCTGTGTTCTGATCTAAAGAGTATGATTAGGGAAATAAACTTAACCGAGGCGTTCTAACTTAGTCCTCAGGGGCAGCAACGCTTCTGTGACTAATTACAGATTTCCATTAATGGTAGTCGCCACTTACCATCAGGTGGATTGCATGCTCGTTGGATTATTAGAAAATTAAGTAGGTAATTAATTAAATTTACCTTCGATGCTTCCCAGCCGTGCCATTACGCCAACGCTTACAATAGATTGGGTTACAGGTAGGTATTCGAAAAAAGATTATCAGTATGAAGTGTGAGTCATTTAGACAGATGCTGCATTTTGAGCTAATAGCCCGGTGCTTGTTCTGTAAATAGGTCACAACAGATCGCTTTTTCACGGTAATGTGCACAGAACAGAGACGTTGAGATGTTACATGTTTTTTGAATTATTACCTCTCTTATGCTCAGTCAGAGTAACAGCATCAACAATTAATTACGTGAGACATTTAATGGAGGAGTAATCGAATCTCATGAAATCTCATGCAGACGATGGTGGGTCTCGGCTTAATATCGCGTATTTTTTTCTCCAAAAAATCTGTGTAAAATTGCGAAAAAACTGGATTCAATTATAAAAAAAAAGTTTATCTCCTACTTTGCACATTCTTACGTACGATAAGTTGAGGAAGAGGGTCAGACCAATCTCAGTACATCTCACCAAGGAAAGACGGGGAGTCGAAAAATCGCCAAACTCATCTCATGCAATTAATGGTCGCCCCTATATTAAATCAAATGGTATGTTTAACAGAACTGTTGGCAACTGTAATAATCGACGACTTAATGTGACAATCATCCATCTCACCTACCCAAGTGATCACGCATTTCTTATCCTATATATCACTCGAGACAAATGAGATAATATTTTACATTTTAATCTTTCGTATTTTAAACAATTCCTATCGAATCACAAAGTCTTTAAATTATACAATGATTTCAAGACTTAGCAAAGTGAACTTAGCAAAGACTTAGCAAAGAGACCGAACTCAAATTTTCTGCAAATTGAGTTAAATATTTACCTCATATTACCATAATTTACAATTAATAACTTAATCGCTATTAAAAGACAAACATACATTTTTACATGCCTTTAATAATCGCGCGCAATTTTTTTTTCACAAAATGACAATTTTGCATTAGATCTGTTTTATTATCACCGTGCGATTTGAAGACATCCTATAAGATTCGAACGGGGAAGAACGGAGTCGAACAGCGTATTTCGGTGTGGGTGGATTGAAGAATGTACAATAATAAGTACCTATATCGTGTCGTCGTCACCAATTCATCAATCTCTATCAGGAAGACAAGAGTTTAGCCAATAGTCCACCGAGCTAGCCAAGTGCGAACTGAAAACTAACTATTTCAACCGCCCGGATTTCAAAGTCAAAACAAAATACATATCTCAAATATACAAAACGTTATAATAGGAAAGGTCCGCATAAAAAGTTTATGTAACAGTTCGTTCCCATTCGTTTAACTTAATAACTAATAAACCGCTGAAATGAGATTTTTTTTCCTTGTAGTATGTACTCGCTGTTAAACTTTTAGAAGTTCTGGAACAAAAGTCTTACTGTTTCGACGATTGAATTTATCACTTGAACTACTGGGAATAATCGCATGTGACAGGAATTGATATTTAATGTAATATAATTATTTTCCTTTTAAGTAAATACGGGAATTCAACATTCTTTGTTCCATGTGAAATATCCAGACCTTAAAAATGTGGTCAAAACTGCAACACATGGCCAAAACGCTGATAAATCGAAATAGATAATAAAATATATTATAAATACATCAGTTACTGACCACAGATGACTTCCCAGAACTCCTATCCCATTCGACGTTAAATATATGAATACGGAAGCATCTAATCAGCAGATAGAAAGACTTACAACCATCAAGTAACAACCCTGGTGATGGGCAACATTGTACACAATAAGATTATAAATACACTGTTAAAAGTTGATACGGAATTATATTACGGTCGCCAACAAGCACTTAGTAGCCCTAAGATATATCCGGCGTAATTATGTTGGTACCTACCAATTAGCGAAAGCAAATAGCTAATGGAATTTGGCCCGACACGACGGTGATTGACTTGGCTTTGACCTTGACATTTCAAGGGCATACATTATTTTTTGGCAAGGTGTTTGGAGTAGGTACCTGTGTAATACAAAGTCTAACTACGAACTATGTTAAATACATTTCCATGACCATAATTTGGCTGATACTGTTTGCTTTACTTGAAAACCTCCGATATTCTGATTAAAATAGAACAAGAGACACCTACATAGTACTTTCGTTTAGATATAAAAAAAAGTTTTTACTCTATTTTGGAAATACCGCCACTAATTATACCTAATAGAGTTTGCGCATACTAAGTCTAGAAATAAAATTGCTCTTGATCATTTCGAAATTTAAACGTATAGTAATTGTAAATAAAGATGAAACTTTATGTATCTACCTATATTCCTATTAATAATAACTATAACATTTATTATTTTTGTGAAAACAAAGCATAGGGATAAAGTAAATGTCCATGCCATCCAACTGATAAAACCTGCTTTTAAACCTATTTGAGAAAGCCGCGTCTACAGACGTTGCCATTATGAATTGCCATGCAGGAAAATGATACCCTTGAAAATTGATCGCCGGTGAGCTTTTCAAAGAATCTCAAGTCCGTTTCACCGAAAATAATCAAACATGAAAATTATATTTGAGTCATAACTAGTTATGTAAGCGGATTACACAAGGGGCCTCGATTGTAATCAAAGGAGCACAACAATGCTCGGACACAGCAGGCGGCCTGTCAATCTCGAGCGTTCCTTGTAAACCAAACCCATTGTTCATTACGCATCTGTCATCCCGAAAAATCTTCTCTATTTAATTTCATTGGCAACAGTATCGTCAACTATATATTTTCCTTTGGTCACCGCGTGGGAAGATGTGTTCCAATATAGCAGGTGACTGACATCGATTTTTATTACGTGTTTGTTCCAATATTTCACGTATTGTTCCATCGGAGCACAACGTAAATATATATGCGTAATATTGACGTAGAATTTATTTCGGTCTGATTCTATGGAGTATCACTTAAAGACTCCAATAAAATAGTCCACATATTCCGAGGTCAGGATCTGGCGTATCATCAAAAACGTTAAAATATTTTTATGCCAGTTGAAATTCAAACACACAAACACACTGTCAGTCTTTCTTGTCTATTATTAAATTATAGCCGTGCTATGAATTTCAGTATATAATCGGCGGCCGATGCCTAGCTGACGGTTTATTTCACGGAATCGTTTCTGTTTTTGCCGTCAATAGATTTACGTACGTCAGTAAAGAAATATTTAACGCGTTTATAACTATCCATCAAAATATAGGATGTAGTGAAATAGGTTTTATTTAACTAATTGTACATTTAACAATTTATTCATCGTCTATGATTTTCAAATTTTTGTACATGCCTAGCGAGCACTTAATCTATATTTTTTTTATTCCTGTACATTCCTTGCGTATCCTAATTGAAGGTCAAGAATTTCTTTTAATTAGTGCGTAATTTGTGTAACGTAGAACGTAGGTATGTACGTAGGTAGATACGGCGTATTTTAGCACATAAAAATACAATGCTAAGTCCGTTCATATAGTACGCGCAAACATTTGTGACAACGTCTTGTCGCTCGCCGGTTTATATTTGAGATGTTCACGCAGCCGCCGCATGGAGCCGCGTCACTCAGGGCTTCTTAATCTCCCGATAGATACTAACAGAACAAAACCCATCATCGTGTTGCCATACACGACACTTGCCACTGTCTATTATATAATATTGCAGATTAAACATAGACTTTGTGAAGCTTAACATCTTATCTAAAACGAGCTTTTTATATCGGAGATATTACTGGAGGAGCAGCGCTTTTTTAATATAGATAAAGCAAATGAACGTCAATCAACCTTACTATATAGTCATATTATTATAAAGTCAGCCGCCTATAGACATCTGTAATCAACCCCAGATAAGATTAAAGTTTTTCCTAAAGTTAGCCACATACTATGTGTTATTTCGCCTGGAATAAATAAGACGCACACAATATAGCAAAAAAGTGATTAACTCTGCGTGGTTAGGCGGAAATAGATGTGATGGGGGTGTCCACAGAGTAAAACCCAGAGGTTCTTAATTTTTTTTTATTTTGACTTTAATTTTTTTGTTTTGTAATTCAATCAACGTAATTTTATGAAAGTGAATATATATCAGCACATTTGTTTACATAAATGCGGTCATTATGACTGCATAGGATGACCACTTCACCCTAATTCAACAACAACAACAACAACAAACAAAAACGTCGCTTATTAAGGTTTACAAGCACAAAGCTTGTTTTCAATAAAGCTTTCTTCTAATAACAACGGAAAAATACCAAAAACTCCAATTAATCTTTAAATTCTACTCAAACATGAAGAAAACTACATCCAATCTATTTAGAACGAATAGGAAACCACTTTCAGTTTAACGTATATTCCTCTCTTGACTTTTACACTCAAATAAAAAAGTCGACATCATAACATATAAAAAATATCTATTTTTATGTATTGTCTATACAACAAAACGTCGACTGTTGCTGTTATTTTATTGACTTACCTTATAAAATTATTGCCAGTATTCACAACCTATAAACTATCTTAAAATTGTTTATTTATTTTATTTATTTAAAACAAAATAAGTAATTAAAATATTCACATATTTATAATAATAACAACATTTAAATGTATTTTTTTCACATATGCTTACAAACACGACAGTCGCCAAAGCTACTACTACATTATAATTTTATAACGTGAGTGAATAAAATTATTTTTACAATTTCCATCTTACCTTAAATGTTTTGCCTTAAATATCGAGTTGTAATGATGTTTTCCGCTTGGCATTTACCAAACATTGGTCGTACGTTGTTTTTTGTGTTTGGACAGACACGATAAGAGATTGCGACCGGATAGGTTATATATGACGGTCAGGTGCCGTAACGAACTTCAGAATTAATTCTTTGTTGTTACTTTAGGAAGTCAAATGATAGTAGTATATAATTAAAAAGATTTACCAAATCAAATCAGATTTTACCAGTATTATAAAGCCGAAAGTTTGTGAGGGTGGATTAATAGTAGTTTGATACTCTTTCAGTACTTTTGGTTTGATGCGATTTCCAACGCACAAAGTTGCAAAAAATATAGAAAATAATTATGACATGTATATGATTATACTCAGTTCTTACAACATTTTTTTACAAATATATGCGATGTACAGACTCAAAAGACTTTTATTTTTGTTACATGCATGAATACGAATTTTTAAACAGCACTCTCCTAGATTTTGCTAGATTGCACAAAATAATCAAATAACACTGAAAACCTTTCGTATTTTGAGACGGCTGTCCACATCAGAACGTCAGCCTGGCATTTTGTTAGATTGTTAGCAGGTAGATTATATTTGTGGCACTTACATTATCTCAGCTGGATCTCAGAATCGCTCCGCTAATGACATAATATTTCGAGTGGTAACGCTCAGTCGCCGCCAAGGACACGTCACCGTCTGTCCCGGGTTATTTTAGTGTTGGCTATTCTTGAAAGCTTACATTGTTTTATTTCGGGCTGAATACTGTCCACGGGGAAGTACAAGCCTATTAGTAGCGTTAAGGCTTTGGCACAGAGCACTGCCTATTAATTAGCACTTGCTACGGATACATACCAATTTCACAGATTTTAATAATTTGAAACACTGTAACGTTACGAATTTTGTTAACGGCTATTATAACGCTTCCACTATAGTCTTCTGTAGGTATTCTATACACTTACCATATTGTATATATTTTTTGTAAGTTAAATAGAAAACGAGCGTGCATTCCATCTGATTTCAAGTGATCACCACCATGCTCATCCATAATAATCAACCCCAGATGAAATAAAAGTCTAATCTGATTTTTTTTTTTTATATAATACTAAAATTGCAAACAAGCATGCATTCCACTTGATAGTAAGTGCTCACTGTCGCCTGATCAGAGTACCTATTGCCTGAGGTTGGCCACAGATGCGTAGCTACTCCTGAGTTGGAATGCCTCGAATAAATATATCTCCCTTCCCACACTCTTCAGACCAACACAGCGCTTAATACTGCTGTTATTAGGCAGAATTATGTATGGCAGTGGTGCTTCCCGAGTCGAAATACAAAGGGTTTTTCCGCTTTAAAGGTGGTTCAAATCAAGTTTTGAACAACTTCATACAAAAAAGGGATTTTATCTGAAGTCAATCAAAGATGTTACCCACGAGGACTAAGTTGGTTGTCTTGTATAAAAATGATACCAGCAATCACACCCTTTGCAATCTGAACTTGTAAGAATTTGCAAGAACTGATTAACGCTAAAAATAGCTTGTTTATTTACTCGACATTATAATAATGTAAACACCATCACCTGTTAAATTATTATAAATTAATAAATGATTTACAAGATTATAAAGTTGCGAATTATAAAGGTGATGCAATAAGCCGGAATAAGCAAAGCTTTTAAGATCGCTTAAAAGCGCAGATCTGCCTCTGTGTAATTAATGAGCTTGAGGTCGGTTACTGATGCTCTGCTTTCCTTGAGGTCTAATTTAGAACGCCTCGAATAAGTATAGCTTAGCAGGAAAATTATTTTCCACTAATTATGTTTTGTAAATGAATGATTTTTTCTTATTACCGAAGAGGAATTTGAGCGTACAATCCACCTGATTGTAAGTGGCAACTATGATCTTCTATTTGTAATCAATCCCAGATATGATTTCAAGGCGGCCACAAACCGTTGCTACCCCTGAGGACACAGTTGAAATGCGTTGTATACGGCAGAAATAAGTGTGGCGTTAGTTGCCCCAGAGTCGTACCTGCAGTTTTGGTACCAAAATAGGGCTATGGCTATACCCTACTTGTCGTAAGAGGCGACTAGAAGGGGCTTCCGGGGCTGGGGCGGCTCGAACCGTCCAAGCAAGCTACCCTGGGAAGGACGGCGGCATGTGTGGTCGCATACCGTCGTAAAGACTAAACGCTGCGGTGGGCCCAGTAGCTCACCTGAATGTATCCTGATGGGGCAACGCGCTTAGAGGTTGTGTTCCTTTAAAAATTCCGGAGTCCTCTTGCCAGCGCCGAGGACTGCCACCGAGGGATTTTAGTGCGGTAAATATCCCATCGTTTTCACGGCGTGAGGTCCCTTTTGAAAGTTTCGAGACAAAAAAAAATATTATATTGGTCCCTCCGGAATTTTTGATAACTGTTAGATAATTATATGTAGAATACATATATTAGCAAACAAGCAAAGAGTTTTAAAATGATATGTCAGAATATTCAAGGGAAAAAAATGTACTTGGTCACACTGAAGATTTTTTTGGAAATTTTAGTTGCTATAATGTAAAGTACTCTTTGCTCTAAAAAAAAATTTATAAGAAACTTTATACACCATTCCACGTTCAGTGATGGTGTAATATTGTGAATGTACCGTTTTTATAAACTTTATTTTTCACACGCTTTTATTAGCTTAGTTTGTATGCAACAATGTAATAAAATCTTGTAATTCAGTTTTATCCTACATCTTAATGTCGTATCTAAAAGATACTCAGTATTTTTATATAGTTTAGATAACAATACAATAATTTGGTACCTTTGTATCTGAAGAAGTAAGGAGATATCGTGGAACTCTTCAGTTGCTACTAGAAAACCTCTTGTGTTTCGTCTCATATGATTAATTTTAACGAGCTCAATGGTTTTACTAAGTATTAAGAGGGTGAAGCCAGGAAATTTCTAGTGGATCTGTTCTGTGGCTAAAACGAATGCAAGCGATTGAGTTTTTTTAATGAGATTTTGATGATAACCTGAATGTGCACAGCAAAATTCTGCAGTAGATATTAGTAAAATCTCCTCGACTTGGGGCACATATATTTCTTTTTGACAATAATACTACAGTAGGCTTGGTGACGAGGATCTGATGATGAAGCCAGAAGATTTGGTAATGCTCTTCGGTGTCTAGTAGCAGTTGAAGACCTCGAATTTGGACTCATATAGTTCTCTCCCATTGTTGAGAGTATCATCATCGAGATGAAACTAGTTTTGGCCTCATGTTTCTCAAGATGTACAATTATTACAGGTTTTTCTTACAGACCTTTCAGGTCTGTATCTAAAACTTGTTATATATTTAATAATTATGAAGTCTCGGAATGGAATATAACAATACGAGCTCTTTTTAATAATTCAAATGCAAGCAGCGGAAGTATTCTTTTGTGCTAGATTTTATCGCATCTTTTATATTCTACTATTCCACTCGCGGCGCTCCACGTTTGTCGTTTTGATATATATTTAAATTAAAGCCCACAATTCTTTAGAATAGTATTGTATTTCAACAATAAAAATATAGGTAATGGGACTTCACCCGCATTTTAATAAGAATGTGTACAAATTATGAAGATAACAATCTAGTCCTCCTGATGTATAATTATATCAAGTCATATTCATAAATTGGTGTACATGGAAGTGCTATCCCTTACCTCCTTACCCTTGAAGGTTTCACCACTGGGCACTGTTTCTTAATCGTAAACTCGCGTTTAAAATTTTTTAAATTGTAATTGCTATTGATAGATAGCTATAGATAGCTATAGATAGATAGATAGATAGATAGATAGAACGTAGATTTTAATTTAATGAAGACTAAATCTTATCTCAAGATACGGGCTACAAATATACCTATCTCTTAAATTAAGTTAATAGCTTTGACTTGATTTTCCAAGCTATCTTTTTACATATGTTAGATACACGGAACTTTCTTATAACCCATTTTTTCTTATATGTATGAATCTATACTTTATTACTTTACAATATTACAAAGCTGACAAGTTTGTTTGTTTAGTTTTTTTTCTTGCGTAATTGCAGGTGAAACCGCGGGGCACAGCTAGAACATAATATGCAAGAGAAGATCTCCAAGCTTCCAGAAGTATCAAACAAACTACAACAGTACATTGATAGTGTAAAACTGATAGGTGTTTATGTGCAAATAGGTATTTCGGTGGAGCATCTACAGCCGCACCGCGAGGTCTAACACCTTGAATTACTAACCCGTTGGTACTTATTTGCACTAAATTGAATTATTATACACTCGCGTTAAAATTGGCTCCCATTAAATTATGCAGGTGTCTGTGCATGCGTGCGAAAAAATGCGAAAAGTAAAACCGGCCAAGTTCGAGTCAAACTCGCGAACGAAGAGCTCCGTGCCATTATATATATAAAAAACGGCAAAATATTCACGTATGATGTATGGGAGCGCCTGTTAAAGAACTATTTAATTTTAATTTAATTATTTAGTTTTAAATTCAATATTAACTAAATATTCTGTGTATATTCTAAGCGTCTATCTGTTATCGTTATTACAATAATATCGAGCAAGTAAGCGTTTTTTGTATGGGGGACCCATTAAATATTTATTTTATTCTGTTTTTGTGTTTATTGTTATACCGGAAACAGAAATACACGCTATTTGAAAATTTCAACTGTCTAGCTATCACTGTTCATTAAATACAGCCTAGTGACAGATAAACGGACAGCTAAATCTTAATAATAGGGTTTCGTTTTTACTCTTTAGGTACGGAACCCTAAAAATTAGCAATAAATTACTGCCTTCATGGTTGAACAGTAAGCGCCAGTAGCTAGTGTTGATGGCACGACTCAAGACGAACACCAGTAATGATGGCAATAAATCCCCCATTGAATGTGCATGATGTATTTATAGCTGTGGCGGTCACCTGGGACCTTGGCGCTGGGTGCCAGCTAGCTCGACAAGACATTTACATCTCTCGGTTGTGTGCGACGCGATTATGAACGAATACAGATGTCGGTGAAATCGGAGTCGTTAATTTTGGCGTGGGCCACACGATTACCGCACAATTAAAAATGCACGAACAAAAGTTTTGTGAATTTTTTATTTTTAAATTTCACGATTTTTTTTATTAAGTTTTATATGTTTTATACCGATTAAAATCTTAACAAAGTAGTGTTATCGTATATTATTAAACTTTTTGATCGTTCCGCCCAACAGTTGAGTTAATGTTTGCCTGCCACTTCTGGATAAAATTGACAGATACGATGAAATGTTTTAACATTACCAAAACGTGATGATTTTATATTGAGCTTTCAATTACATCCCAGAATAGTACAGCTAATTCGTAACATTGTTGCGAATAATATTTAGATTAGGAAAATAACTCCAGCAATTTCTAATATTATAATTTTAGAGAGACCCGTTTAGCAGGCAGACAGTGTAATTTGTACACATATATAAAAATAAGTCCCTATTTCAAAATCAAGAAAGTTCGCGGAAAATAAGAAAAAAATTAAGAAAACCCAACAAGCATCGACTATATAAATTTATAACGTAATCGAGTGGTCTTTGACATAGCTTTCAGTAGTTTGACAGCGAATTCATAATTCATAGTTAAGAAAGACAGTCTGTCGGGTCAGCTAGTACCTAATAATTATGATGCCCTAGTAGCTAGACGTCAAAACAAGACTAACGAGAGGAAAGCGCAATCAATGTGAATGGCTTATTTTACGAGTTACGTCCGCCAGCAGTAAAACAACTAATTACACAGATTGGCCCGGTTTATTAAATCTTGGCGTCCAATATCGGATAAAGACAATATATTTTATTATAATGAGCGTTTAATATCTTACGGATTATTAAAAATTGTGAGGCGTGAATATTTAGAGCTTCGCGGAAGGGAGTATGAATAAATATATTATGTTCTACATTATTGTCTTTCAACGCTGGCAGCATGTTACCGCCCACAACAAAACATAAACCTGTCTCATCCTTTAAGCTTTTGTTATACCTTTTGATGAATGATTAGTTTATTGAACTAGTCTTTTAAATCTTGTTATTTATTAATATACCTAATAGAATAGAAAAATTAAATCACCGTCGTCATGAACCCGGTAGTACCCAAGTCTAATAGGCACAGATCTCAGAATTAGAAGAGTGTAGACCGCATATTCGCAACCGCGGCCTGTCTCGGCTTAGTTGATAGACTAGCGTGAAGCAGTTCTGCGTTTCGGTTAAAGGGGTTGTTGCCGGGTAACTTATATATGATGCGATCATCTTTGTCCTCGGGAGTAGCGACGCTCCTGTGATCGACTTCAGATAGAACCCTTCTATAAAAAGATTCTTATATAGTAGCAGTGTTAAACCCTGCTATGTTCTGGTCTTAAGGGCATAGTAAAGAAGACATACTTATCCGAGACTTTACACGCTTTCTACACTCACGCTTTCTACACTCATAGCCCCACACTAGGATTATCTCCTGTATCGTGGGTACCATGGACACACAAAGACGAATACACAAACACCCAGACCCAGAACAGAAANCAGAAACCTTAACTCATCATTCATATTTCTGTCTGGCCGGGGATCGAACCCGGGACCCACTACGTGTCAGACCGGTATGGTGACCGTTCCGCCACGCGGGTCGTTACAACTTAGTCCTTAGGGGTAGCAACGCATCTGAAGCCAACCTCAAGAAAAATTAAATCTTATCTGGGGTTTATGGTTATAAACATAAACATAAACGCTTTCTACACTCATAGCCCCACAGTAGGATTTTCTCCTGTGTCGTGGGTGCCATGGACACACAAAGACGAATACGAAATCTAAACTCATCATTCAGATGTCTGTCTGGCCGGGGATCGAACCCGGGACCCACTACGTGGCAGACCACAAAATTACAGATGGTTAATTACAGATGTACATCGGCGGCAGTGGCAACTTACCATCAGATGGACTATCATGCTCATTTGCTATTTCCATATTATAAAAATATGTACCATCATGTTTTTAATTTTTAATTAATGAAGCTATTACCGGAAGATCATTTAGAAAAAAGCATATTGTTAATTAAATCAACGGCGATAAAATGTAAATTCACTTACGTGCAAGTATTTACTTAAGAATGTTGCTTTCTAGAACACATGCTCGTGCAAACCATACATAATAATGTC
>MOOZ01045264.1:60190-71187 GCA_002930495.1 Cecropterus lyciades | reverse complement strand
TCAGACCAGAACACAGCAGCGCTACACTGCTGTTATTAGGCAGAAATAGGTGTGGCGGTGGTGCTTCCAGAGTCGAACCACAACGAGTTCTACCACCTTCATAATTATAAATTAATTATTGGCTTTAAGGTGATGGTAAACATCGTGAAGAAAGCTACCACTGTATTCTGAATCACGCTATCGGAGTTTTCTCAACATCCTGCAACACAAGTTCCGAACTGAGACTGTCGGAGCACGGCCTCTTCCCAGGCATGATCACCTAGCATGGCGGGAGATCCCCTTTCCCAAATTGGGGTCACCAATTTGAAACACCACACCTTTAAAGCAGTGTCTTCTAAATTATGCGTTATGACCGGCACGGGGGCACGAAAATAATATATAGTCGTAGCATTGTTTACTTGTATACAGTTAAACATAAAATCATGTTTAAACAAATTTTGAGTTAAAAAGTCTAATTTTTTTTTTATTTTATATACAAAATCAAGTGCTCAAGTCCAACTCGCACTTGCCCAGTTTTTCTTGTATTAATACAATTAAGTTTTGTGGACATTCAAAATTGTTTTACCTACCTTAAATCTTAGTGAGTCACAATTGCTTAGACAATGTCATAACCGGACCACGGCATAAAAAAGATAGGGAAACATGGCTTTAAAGCATTACATAAAATAAATTACTATAATTCACTTTAATTTGCAAATCAGAGGTGCCTGGGACTCAAATCCCGATCCCCCAGATTGCAAAGCCGTTTCAGTTTTAGTTTCAACCATTACGCTACTACTTATAATCTTAATATTTTCTTGAAAATTTAATGGAACATCGCGGACGTAAAACATTTCAAGACTAAATTCTGTCTAACTCAAGTTTATTTTTACTCTATTTTAACACTGTTCTTGATATTATCAATCCCCGTGAAAACTGTATTGCAACAGAGTATCTCATCACTTCCTGGCCGATATTTTCACAATAACTATTTTATAAAAAACCTACCGGTGCCTAACTTTGTTCCCGTGGGCATACATAAATCATCTCTGTAGTTCCGGGATCAAAATAGGGCTACGGTATCCCCGGCTATCGTAAGAGGTTTCAGGAATTGTGGGCGCAATAGTTGGAACTCTAACTGTCTAGCCAAGCGACTCCGGGAAGGACGGCGGTATGTGTGGTTGCATACCGACGTAATGACCAGTCGGTACGTTGGGTCCAGCCACGCACCTGGTTAGAACCCATTGCGGCAACGCGCTAAGCGGCTACGGTTGCATTCCTTTGGAGATCCCGGAGTCCTGTTCGCAGCGCCGAGGACGGTAAAAATCCCACATAACTGGGCGTTGCTCCATGCCGTCGAGTATCTTTTGAAGGTTTCCTCCTCGATATATATATGTATGTGAAAGTATGTTTTATTACATTGTTTAATGGAATGAAGTAAATTAATGTTGATTGTAATGGTCCTGGTGTTTGTGCGGTAAGGGAGACATACTTATCCGAGGTGTGCCGCAAATTTTAAGCCGTATAGAAACTATGAGTAAATAAAACGTTTACTGTGATTGAAAATCGACCCTAAAGTAATAAGTAGGGATGTATTGGATGTGAAATTTCAGATCTGGATACGGATATAGGAAAAATATTATACCGGTTTCGGATACGGTTACGGATATGTAATTATTACGAATTATCCGTTAGTTTCGGATAGTTTCGGTTACGGATGTCATATTTTTAAGGAATTTTAAACGAAAAATATAAAACGATTATAATTTGGTTTTATTTATATGTTATCATTTGCTATAACAGTTGTATCATTTATACAATTTTAAGTGTTATTTACTTAAACTAAAACAAAACATGCCTCGAAACATATCCGAAATTAACCGAAATTTTTATATCGGATACGGTAATGTTTACGGATATTTTTTATATCGGATATCCGATAGTTTCGGTTACGGTTACGGAGCTCCGTAACATCCCTGGTAATAAGCCTAGTAAACTGATATCATGGACTCAAATATCGTATTATTATTTTTACATACCTATATTTAATAATAAAGATTTAATTTTCTATCTTTACTGGTGTGCTGTGAAACTTTGATAAAATTAAAAGAGTGCCGGTAAAACCAAAAGGTTGAAAACGGCTGCTTTATACGCTCGCTACAAAAGAAGCTGTCGAGGTTGCCAATAATTGCTTCAGTGTTTTGTGAAACCGAAATAAAATATGTTCTTTTGAAATAATGAAACTAATGTCACTACTAGAAGATGATGACTTTATGACGTATCCGCGTCAATCTTATTAAAAAATGTTTTTGTGTCAACTGTAACTATCAGTTACCCTTTCGAAAGAATTAATTTATTTTAATATTACGCATGAAGACTTAAAATATGATAAATTATTGTTTTGAAACGCTAGCCGCTCGGCCACGAAACATTCCATCTGTCCACTAAAATCCCTTCTAAAGATCCATTGATTCTTTTTCCATTTTTGTGTCCACTTTAATCCTCGATCCATGATATTATACTAAGTAGATTTTCGGAACTAACATGTGTCTTAAAATCCATTAGAAATAAAAACAAACTGACAACCAAAACATTTTTTTATGACTCAAGAAAAACAAAATAAATTCAAATAGAGATCATTTTGCGCAATTCATCATTTGCAACAATTGCAAAGTTAAAAGCCCGGTCAAATTACTCCAAAAAATAGGGGTAACGATACATTTATTTGCATAGAGCTAAAAATCCACTTTATTCAAAAGTGCAAATAGATCCATCTATAGATATTTACAATGGATAGAATATCGCTTGTCGCTCTAAACGTCAGCGTTGAGCGAATTTCGGCAAACATATACTTGCATAAATTTGCAGCGAAATTTCATATTAATGTGTATGTTTCGTGGCCCTCAGTGATTTTAATGTCACTTTTGTTTCAGCAGCGGCTCTTGGAACGGCAACGTCTCTTGGAATTAGAAGTTCCAAGTAAGCAATAGAAGAAGAATGAAAGATACGAAACTCGTTTAAAAAAGAAAAAATATTTTATTTTATTGTTACAAGGGGACAAGCATTCGGTGTTTCGTATAAATATCTGTAATCAAGTCCTTATTCGACTAGTCCAATCAGTGATTTCTTCGAAGAATAAAATATTTAATACGAAGATCTGCCCCTTGTGGATCTAACAGTAAGTTTTACTTTTATTCTTGTAGTGGTATGCAAGATTGCAGGTGAAATTTCATAAATTCATCGACAAGGTTTGAGTCAGTGATTCTATATTCAACCACACGTGGAATCCAAGTAAACAAAATAAATATATTACGAGAAAATTGATAGTGGTTAATATTCCAGAAATTAATAAAATATATCCGACATGAACTACAGAACTAAGTGCTAATGAAGCAGGCCACGGAGACGGATACCACAAATCGGCAGACGAAGACTGGAACGCCCTTAATGGAACGACAACCTTAAGACTGCCTTCTTAATAGTGGCTGGATAAGACAACGGAGGCTCAAATGTTCGAACGCTCAAAGGGGAAACCTTCAAAAGATAGCCGACGCCGTAGGAGCAACGCCTGGTTATGTGTAGGGAGATTATAAGTGTGGTAATAAAACACACACTTATACCTCCCCCTTTCCCCCGACGGTCGTCCTCCGGGATCTCCAGGATCCGCTGGTTTGACGTACGCCACGCAACACTTATCACATATGTTTTTAGCTTGCAGCAGTGTTAAATGCTTATGCATTCTGGTATACAGGAAAAATTCCTATGGAACAACTACATATTTTCTTTCTTCTCAATTAGGTCTCCATACCTACGTAGGTTGGTTAGAGTGACCAACCACATTGTTGTTTGTTGCTCCAATTTCATAAATAACGTTTTCATACGTACGTTCGATATGAGTAGATAATTAAGACAAATCATTTAAAAGAGTTTAGTCATGATAGCATTTAGTTATATTGTTGATAGCAATATTGTTTTTATAATACATCGTTGGTAGTATCTCCTGAATCATACTTTTGAGTTTCTTCTGCTTCAAAAGTTCGTCAAAAGAACGCCAAATCGTAATCAAGAAACCTAGACTAAATTACTAATAAAAGAAATAGACTTTTTTATAGTTTGGAAGTAGCAAACGAGTATGCAGCCCACCTGATGGTAAGTGGCCACTGCCGCCCATGAACATCTGTAATCAATCCTAGATAAGATTAAAGTCTCACCTCAGGTTAGCCACAGATACGTTGCTACCCCTGAGGACTAAGACGGAATGCCTCGGAAAAGTATGTCTCCCTTACCACACCCTACAAACCAGAACACAACAGCGCATAACACTGCTGTTATTAGGCAGAAATAGGTGTGTAGTAAAATAGTCCACGCCGCAAAGTAGTAGACAGTCTAGCAAGTATCAGTTTTCGGAAAAGCGAAAAGCTGCCGGAATTTTTCTATGGATAAGTGCCAACACTCTTCTTTCCAAATTAATTATTGTTTTACGCGCCTGTAAAGCATTCTATTATAACAACACTCATATGCGACGGCCGCGAGCGTGATCTATTCTGGGTTGCTTGAAATTTACGACAATTTGATTTGCCCTCTTAATCTATGACAAGACGAAACAAAACTGCGTGTCAATCTCGTTTACGGTTTCCTGAATATTTAATGTTGGATTCCATCAAACTGGCTAATAATAGGATATTCGAGCATCGTATCAACGCTACATTTGATTTGGTTACCGATCCAGATACAGCGGTTTGCTAATTATTATTTTTAATTCAGATGCGACTCCTATTTTTGTACAACTACATTTCATACGCATGTGATGATTACATACGAATATACTTCCTTGCTCTTAGCAACTTGGTTACGTATATACAGATTTTAAGCCTTAATATAACTTAATATAAAGTAGGTTGTCAATATCCTGTCCCTGTAGTTCCGGGACCTGAATAGGGCTATGGTACCCCTGCCTGTCGTAAGAGGCGACTAAAAGGGGGCTTCTGAGGTTGCGGGCGGCAAGAGAGGGAGCTCGAGCCGTCCAGCCAAGCGACCTCGGGAAGGACAGCGGCATATGTGGTCGCATACCGTCGTAACACGTGAAGGCACGGTGACTGCAAATGCTCTCCGGGAAGAGCCCGTAAGGGGCATCGCGCTCGGAGGATTCCAGTTGCGTTCCGTTGGAGATTCCGGAGTCCCCCACGCAACGCTGAGGACGGCCACCAGTGGGGTTTTAGTGCGGTAAAAATCCCACATAACTGTTGCTCACAAAGGCGTTGCTCCCACGGCGTCCCGTACTAAAAAAAAGGTTGTCAATACCTATTGTTGAGTTAGGCCAAACTAATGTAAGAATTTCAAAGTTTACTGTTCTTTATTAAGTTCAACATTCGTTCTAATAAAGAAATTAAAATCGCATATCGTGAGCACATGTTACAAATTAAAAAGTTGCATTTCTTGCAGTTTGGTGGAAGGGCTGTTGTTGCCGCCTAACGTATATATGAATCTATCATCTCATTTACTAGAAGTGGCAACGTATCTTCAGGTAGAACCTCACAGATAGCAGCAGATGGAGTTAGTTATAAATTTCCATGCACCTCTTTGACCACTTGTAGTCATTGCCGTTATAAAAGTAGAAAAAGTAAAAGTAGAAGTAGATGCACTGCAGACTCCTTTCGTACTGTAATCTTTTAATAAGTACTCGGCTATTTATGTAGACATGTATAGGTTTTATTCATAGTTCTAGTTTTTATTTTGTTGTAATATTTACTAATATAAATCAATATTTACAATTCATTATAAAACAATACATTAAAACACTTTCCAAAGTGTAAATTAAAATAAATTGTAAATTAAAATTAGGTATTTGAACTTCATCGACTATCGTTGCGGCCGTGTCGTAGAGAAAATCACAAAGGGGTATCGGGAATTACTAGGGTCCGGCCGAAGCTTCGGATTCGGCTTTGGCCACCTTCGGCCAAAAAATCCACCTTCGGCAAAACCTCTGGCTTCAGCCAAAATGGGCTGAAGTTTTGGCCGAAGCCGAATGTTCTAGCAAGTGCCTAAATTGAACGAATTATAATGAATACACGACGGAGATGGTGAATAAAAGGGGTGGGGTGGTGAGCAAAAGCGTAACCGAAAACTCCAGTGTGGCCTTGCGTCGCCAATTGTGTATGAAATTCATATTATTTGAACTGTTATTATTTTAGAATAGTGGCAAATAAATTTTAATCAGCTCTAGAAGTTATTTATATCCAATCAACACAGATATTTATTTAAAAAAAATAAAAATCGTTAAAAAAAATAGTTCTAGCCAATTTAGAACTGAATTTCTTATGGATTTTGAACCTTCGACTTCAGCTTCGGCCGTAGGTTGTTGCCATAGTCAAACAATCGGCTTCGGCTTCAGCCAAAAATCAACCTTCGATCAGGCACTAGGGGTTACCCACATTATTCGATTAAGATAACGTTTATTCGATATTAATTATTACAAGTAAAGAACAACGGTTGGATATTTACGTTAAATCAATAATGCACTAAACATAAAAAACGGACCTTTGGCCAACAGCCGCAATAATAGCCGATGTGTTTGAAAACGGACGGTAGCTGATGATGTTTAATATTAAGCAGTGCTTTGTAATTACAGTAGATCTACTGTATTTTCAACTTTTTTCCTGTGTACTGCATTGGGTCATTACAGTATATAGTAAAATTTTATGTCAATTATGATCGAGGAATGGCCTTTTTTTTGTTGTAAATTGCACAAACCCAGGAAAAGTAGATGTTCTTTTTTCGTCGACCAAAATAATTTAAAAATTCCCTTCGAAATTGTTTAAAATGTTCTCCTGTAATTTTGTACAAAATTCTGTAATTTTCAGTAAAAAATACTGTAATTTTACAAACACGATCTGGAAGCACTGATATTAAGTCAACATGCGCTTATATACATACGTAGACCGTTAAAAAGTGAGACACACCCAACAGTAATATAATAAAATGTTTATTAAATAAAGCATGATTTACTTCGAACCACGTAATCATTAATACTTCATGCTCACACCGACCGTGGGCGCCGATAGAATTTGAAATATTAGTTCCGCGTCCAATGTTACTATTCTTGAAAAATACTGCTAAAACATTATATCTTAGTTCTAGACCAAAAAATATCAATCATGTGTGTATTTGATCTATGTATGTATAACATTTCGTGTTACGTTATTTAACAAAGTGTGTGTGTGTGTAATTCAAACATGGCAGAAGTGAAACTGCATAAACTTGCTTACAAGATTCCCCACTTCCCAACTTCCTTATTTTCCTCTAGCAGGGACTCGTGGTTTCATCCGCGTTTAAAAAAATGTAATACTTTTAGAGTAAATGGATTTAAATGAAAACTTTATTTTACCTCAGAAGCAGCAGAAATGAAACTTAATAATAATAAAAAGTATTTCTGAGCATAAAAGTATAAGGACTTGTTATTTTTCAAAAATCGTTTAAGCACTGCAGCCTATATTAGGATATCTTATTTCACATATACCAAACTTTAGCTTTTATACAAGCTACGAAGTAAAATCGTTAGCGTAGGTAATTTAAAAAAGACATACAAAAAAGACAGGTACATAGTTGTGGACACAGTGGTGTGTACATAGTGGTGGACACCATGTACATAGTTGTAGTTCCGACAAGTGCTTTCGTAACACATTCCTATTTCACCAATTTTAACTTTCACTTCAAAAAATTATAGTTTAAAAAATTAAAAAAAACATGCTAGTTACAAAACTAGCTGAACTAAAAAATCGAAAATAATTTTCTATAAGTAAAAGAAATACAGCGATAAGGAAAAGCTATTTATTGTAATAACGCGGGTGGTGTTTTTGAGAGAATTATCAAATCGATTTTTAGGTGAACACCAATATAATATAACATAACTAATACAAATACAGGTACAAATACGTAAGTATAAATTGTAACTTTATTAAGTAAATTTTTGTACGCACAACATAACCTATATGTTTTCTCAATAAGTGAATTGTAAATTCTTAATGAGAAATAATTTAACACTAATAGATGTATATATTGTTTTATT
Organism: Cecropterus lyciades; assembly: GCA_002930495.1. Lineage (NCBI taxonomy): Eukaryota > Metazoa > Arthropoda > Insecta > Lepidoptera > Hesperiidae > Cecropterus > Cecropterus lyciades. The sequence goes on along the minus strand of MOOZ01045264.1, from coordinate 63,143 downwards.
ATACAAAAGAGGCAAAAGAGCATATAGATCACCTGACGGTAAGTGGCCACTGCCGCCTCACAAACCAGAAGATTAGACTATTACCGACGGTTGACCACGGGTGAGTTCCTACCACTGAGGACTAAACCAACGCTTCGAATAAATATTTTACCCCTTACTACATTCTTAAAACCAAATAACAACGTTTAACACTGTTATAAGGCAGAAATAAACATACTATATGTAACAACGTTACAGGCTTCCACACTTTACTCCATAAAACATAAACCGTCTTTAAAAATACACANTCTGGGTGTTTGTGTATTCGTCTTTGTGTGTCCATGGCACCCACGACACAGGAGAAAATCCTACTGTGGGGCTATGAGTGTAGAAAGCGTTTATGTTTAAAATACATCTTAAGTGTAGTTCGACCGAGGAGGTACGCTAAGCAGTAATTGCGTTACGGTGAAAGATGCGGTTGCTGGCTCTCTCATATATGAGGGAGTGATCCCAAGGATTACGATGGTGTCCTCATACGCAATCTCAACGCATCTGTCATCGGCTTCAGATAAAACCCCTCTATATAAAGTTGCTTACTGATAGATGTCCATGGGCGGCAGTCTGTTACTATCAGGTAGACTGCGTTATCGATTGCTACTTCAGTCTGATAAAAAAATGCGAAATGTGGTTACATAAAATAATTACTTCTTTTAACAGTACAACATTATTACATAAACTTCAATATTATCTAATATGTTACAAATATAAGACTTACACTATTTATTCTGAAGGCGGTAGAACTCTTCGTGGATCGACTCCGGAAGCACCACCGCCGCACCTATTTCTGCCTAATTACAGCAGTGCATTGCTGTGTTGTAAGGGAGACATACTTATACGAGGTGTTCCAACATAGTCCTCAGTTCATGACAGATGTCCGTGGACGGCAGTGACCATTTACCATCAAGACGGCTGCATGCTCGTTTGCTACTTCAAAAAAGAAAAAAAAAACAGAAAACTTTTCACTGATATAACTTATCGATTTTTAAATAGAAATTAGAAGTGACCTATTTTTTACAGGTTCCCCGACTGGCGCTACAATTGAAGGTGTAAAATTCAAACTTCGTGTCACGGTCGACGACGTGGCTTTAGTCCATTCGACACCGTAATGTAATTCGGGTAAACAATTTCGAGTTCAATATAATTATAAAACTCGTACCAAAGTTGACCCAGGTGTAATATAAGAATTATTTGTAAGATATTTTGAACACTCGGCCACCTAAAGCGCTGAGACACCTTCCAGAATCATGAAAAAAATTCTTACTCCCCGTGCATTATGATACATTCACATAAACCTTGATACGCACCACGACCTATATAAGCAGCACAAGAAAAACTCATTAGTCTACTATGAAACCTATTCATTCTGGAAGAACGTTATATCTATTAGAAACTTTCTTCTTTCTTTTATTATTTAATTACTACTGATGCAAAAAGCTTTTGTTACTTTGTTGATTGCAATTTTTCTGTTGCCTCATATTCTTTACAATATTGTATGTATTTTAGTGGAGTAGGTATGCAACCTTATGTTTTCAAACTAAAAATAGATAGCTCAATCCAGATGGCATTGTAGGATTTGGGTATGAATTTCATTAATAGTTTCAGCTCAACCAAGAATAAATTCAATAAACAAAATGATAGAATACACAATCGATTACACTACAGTTAGATGAGCGGAATATGTGCGTGGGCTAGCGTTGGCTTGACGCCAGGATTCACCTGCCGACCCTTGTACAACGATAAAGTCGAAATATTATTTACAACTGTATCTAACGTATTGAGGAAGACATAATTGATACATATCTGCTTTAAAAACTGCATGAGTAATACTTTTAATTAAATATTTTAAAGTGATAGCATAATAGTTGGAACTCGAATCGCTGACACTCACATCTATTTTTTCTCAAATGATGTGCGTCCTTCCATCCATCGCTTTAGAAGTTCACTGCTGGACATAGGCCACCCCTAAATGGTGTTCTAACCGATCCTGTGGAATCTTCCCAAGCGTACGATAATTATCGTACATGAACGATAATTTCATGGTAATCTACGATGTACTACAATACTAATATACTATAATCGTACGTTAATTTTCATTACGAAGAAAGTTTAGATTTTTTATTGTGGGCATAACAGTTTCTTCTTCTGAGAAGACGTTATTTTGGTCGTGAAATATTCTGAGATATTTTTTTTTATTTTGCTCATCAAATTGGATGTACCAATGTAGTATGATGTTGTACGATAATTTTGATCCCAATGATTCAATATAACGTTAAATAAATTTTACGGCTATTGTACGATAATTGCCTGGCTAAAGGTTGGAAACACTGGTCCTGCGCTTTTGTATCCAGCGATTTCCTTTTCTTCAAGTCATCGCTTCATCCGGTCGAATGACGACCTGTGCTCCTTTTGACTAAAAGCGTTCAGTACTCGAAATTAGAAATCAATTATCACTGTTTTACCGCGAAGGAAAACATCCTCAGGGAACACATACCTATTTTTTTTTTATATTTTACAATGTGTGTACTGTTGACTTTTAAATAAATAAATAGTGTCTTTCTCAGAACGTCAGATATTGCATTACAGGTTTAAAAAAATCATTACAAAAAGATTATCTACTAAAATCTTATTATTTGTAACTGTTTCAGTATCGCAATAAATTAACGTATAACCATAAAGATGGTTGTTTTAATATAGATAATTGAACCTGCTTCAAGGCCAAGAACTTCAGGAAACCAATTATAACATATACCAATTATTGCATTGTTATTATATATAGTATATAGTATGGAAGTAGCAAACGAGCATGCAATCCACCTGATGGTAAGTGGCTACTGCCGCCCATGGACATCTATAATCAATCCTAGATAAGATCAAAGTCTCACCTAAGGTTAGCCACAGATACGTTGCTACCCCT
>MOOZ01045264.1:46905-58699 GCA_002930495.1 Cecropterus lyciades | reverse complement strand
AATCGTAGTTTTTTGAAATAATTGGCCAAATGCGAATTAAAATCACGCGCGAAGTATTCTTAACCACGAACATTTTCAATGTTCTTATTTTTAATATTTTTACCATGGCAGCTAAAAAAGTACATGCATTTTGAAAATTTAAAGTAAATAAATAAAAAAATAAAAATATATTTATTTCACTTTTTCACAAAAACACAAGTTTTGAGACAGCCCCAGAAAGTAATAATAATACTTGTGTCGGGGTTGTCTCGCTCTTTCCCGTGACAATTTTTGCAGGACTTGTTACATTAGTATTTATCTAATAAAAAAGAAAATTTACCTTATATAAGTAGGTATCTACCTATTCAATAGATAAACCGATAAATATAAACATCTTCTATTGCAACCTTTAATTTTTAAGGCTTTTCTAAATTTTAACATTTGTTGTTAATATAACACATAATAAAACACACTGTTTAAAATTTTCAGTAACTATCAACTATGGTTCAAGAGAAAGATCCATATAACAGAGGGACAGGTTCAGTAATACGGTTCCGCTAGTACCCTTTGGATACAAAACCCTAAAAATAACAAGTTTAAACACAAATACACTAATAGTAAGCGTGGAATGCATTCTACTATTACACCGACATACCAAAGACCAGCTAAATCGAAACAAGAGTTATTGAGTTGTGGACAGACTGACAGACGAAAGGCTGACGGACGAACAAGCTGATGGACGTTGGAAAGACACGGAAAATCTAGGAATTTGATAATTACGTTAGCTTAATGTCAAACTTTTATTAAAAAACGCATGTAAATAAGTAAGTTAATAAGTATATTTAATTTTTTAAGCTTAATTCTTGCAAGCTGAATTAAACCTACTTCACAGTGCGCGATTGAGTTGAAATTAGGGATACATACCTTTAGTTTTGATGACAATGCAATCATAAAAAATCAATATTATTGTTAATCCAAAATGGCCGCTGCAATAAAATGAAGGATTACATATTTTTGTACGAAGTGTTACTTGTAATTTTAAAATAATACAAACTTTATAGAATATCTGCGTTTTCAAGGCTTCTTTATAAAATCATATAACGATGTTATTTACGATGGTATATATCCAATCCTAATTTAATAATTATTATTATAAGTATTCATATAAGTATAAAAGTAGTTATTATATTTATTTGCATATCTAATATAAATTTATATTTTAATTTATGTTAGCTTATATTTTACTTTTATTATAAATGTATTTACAATTTGGTGAAATAAAGTTATAGGTGAATCTCATCGTTTGATTAAACACTAACTCGATAAGATACTATAAAATAAAAAATATATTGACAAAATCCTATATTTGGAGAGGCATATGTCTAGCAGTGAACCTCATAAGGCCGATGGATAGATAAAAAAGCTCCATTAAAATAGAATCATCTGAAAATCAAAAATATTTAATTTAATCGATCCTGTATATCAATATACTGTAAGCAGCAATAAATTCCAGACTAAGATTGAGTTTGTATTCCGGAGCTATATAAATATTAGTAGATAATAAAAATCGAGCGTGAGTAACATCGAAATGTGAGTTACACAATCAAGTTTATTATGACGCGAGCTGCGATGAAAATACCTCTGGCCTTCTTCGCCAATATTTCCCTCTGAACAAGGCCGTAACCAGGATTTTTACACAGAAGAAGGAGTAGGAGGAGGACGAGCATGCAGTGTATCTCAGATAAGTGGCCAATACCACTCATGGACATCTGTAATCAACCGCAGAGAATATTAGAACCTTGCCAGAGGTTGACCATGGATGATTTGCTACCCCTAAGCAAAAATATGTTGAATAAGTCTCCCTTCCTAAGTCCTTCAAAACTGAATACAGCAGCGCCTAACACTGTACTTATAAGGCAGAAATAGGTGTGGCAGTGGTGCTTTCGGAGTCGAGCCACTTAGGGTTCTACTGCCTTCTTCGTAGACTTATCACAATTCGTCGTCTTATTTTTACCGACCTATTCGTATAGAAGGCGGCACTAATCCAAACTACACCACTGCATATTATAGATCGCAGGGTGGGTTTTAATGCCTATTAACAACTAAAATTAAGCGAATTCCAACCAGTAATTTTTTACGTCAAATAGTAACAAACACACATACGTACATCCTCACAAACTTTCGCATTATAACATTAGTAAGACTTAAATTATAATAAATTCAGTATAATTAATTACTCTATATATTTTGATATTGCAATTTGAAATTCTCCCAATCTAGTTAAATTATGTACATTCTAAACTTACTGGTATTGCATCCCTTCAAAAACTTTACTTTTAACATATGTATGCTCAATATCTTCATGCTGATAGCGTGATATATCAAGTGCTGATATCAATCAAAATATTTGTGTTACAGTTTAAAAGAAACAATTATAGTATATCTCATATTGGTGGATATTACTCAAAACCTTGATTTTTTAAGTTAGAAATAAATGTATCCTTAGGAGTAGGTATGTCACACTGTACTTTTAGTAGACTATTCACACAGGGCTGCTGGCACAAAATTTACAATAATATGCAGGGCGTTTAGGTGGCACTGAACATGCTAATGAATACACAGTCTGTGACCCTGCTACGCCGTAGTACCCTTAGAATCAGGCATAAATAAGGGCAATGGGAGCAAAAATTAACGTGCATCTAAAACTCAAACTTAAATGTAATGATTTTGATAAAAACTAAAACTTTAAATGCGTTCAATGTTTATTATTTTATTTTAATTTTCTATGTGTAATCTGAAGATAGACTCGTTTTGGTTCGACTCCAGAGACATCACCACTACACCTATTTCTGCGTAATTAAAGCAATATTAAGTCTTTATGTCTTGCTTTTCCATTTTTGTATTATTGTCTATAGATATAGAAGAGCGGGGCATTCTGGCACAGGTAAATCTTTACTTAAAAGGATGCCCCTACAATTTGTATCATGGTCACTAAAATTGGAATTTAATAAAGTATTTTTGTATTTTTTTTTGTATTAAGTGCTTCTGTATTCTGATCTGAAGGGTGGTGTTCCAACTTAGACCTCAGGGGTAGCAGCCAACGTGGAAAGACTGATCTTATCTGGGGTTAATTACTGACGTCTACGGGCGCCAGGCCACTTAACATTATGTATGCATGCTCAATCACTCCTTAAAAAAAGATTTTAAATATATTAAAAAAAAACCTATCCCAAAATTATTCTTATATTACAAATATAACATAATTAAGCCTTACAAGATAGTACATTTCATACGACAGAACTATTGGAATAAGAACTAGCTGCTTTATTTTTATTAAAGCGTTTTATTTGATGTTTTTTTTTTCAAATTATTCATACACAACACAAAAAACACTAACAGGATACAGGATACAAATACATTTTAGCTACAGCCTGCTACACCGTAGCAACTCGTAGCGTCCTAGCGTCAATTAACTCTTACAAATATTTAATGAAATTAGCATAATTACTTCTCGGATATTTTTGTATGTAAAGCTATATAAATTTATATACGTTTTATTGTGATTAATAGTTACTATTTCATTAAGCAATATAATCACGTCAATAAAATTCGAACAATGACCATTAATGTTTATATGTAATGAATATTTTTTTTAGCGCAGTGTTACCATGGTTTCAGTTGATTAAATGCATTTTACGTGTAATAATTTGTTTATTAAAGGTAACGTCAAGTGTTGTCAGTATGATTACGTGCGCAAGTTCAATTTTCGCTCACAGCTATGGTTTGCAGTCGCATTTTGGACCTTGCTGAGTGGAGATAGGTACCACGACGACGACCGCCGATTCCGCAAGGTGGCGAAGTATATCGGTAACGACGTCGTAGCTGGCAGCGGTCCCGGAGCCGGCCACGAAGCTTATAAAAGAGGGCGCCGATCTGCTCCCACGCCCGGCGCGTCTCAATCCCCTCGCTGTCCTCATGGGGCGCGCTAACCTCACTCGATAGTACAACCAACAAAAATTACTAATAATTTAGTGTTTAATAACCAGTGATTAGGGACCAAGTGATAAGTGATACGGTAAGTTGAATTTCGTGATGGTGCAGCCTGTGGGACTGTGATTTGTGCAATGTGACTGTTCAGTGTTGCCACACTCCATGGAATTTCCACTCGGATTTGAGAAAACGGACATATCTAGTGCGGATCTCACAGCTGATACGCGATTAATCATCTGAACTTGAAATTATTTGAATTGAGCGCAGAAAATAACACGGAATTAATAACACAAGTTAGTGTTGCCAGAAGTGAAAAGTGTTTAAAATAGTGATCAAATGTGATATAATACAATTGTTAAAACATATGCAGTAATGGTGACGAACTTACTGCATTATGAGCTTGTATTCACACTTTTCACCTCTGGGAGCTGCATGTAGGGATAATGAGCTACACTGTCTTGTAAAAGATTAAATGAGCTATTTTAAACACAAAAGTATAGTTGACAATTTTTTCATTAAAAAAGAATATATGAGTGACGGTAACATGATATTAAATACAGAGTAATAAAATAAATATTATTGTATTACTATATAAAAACGAATTAAATAAAAATACGTCAGAATATCTAGTGAGTTGCGTCATACATTTTTCGTCTTTCACGATTTATGGCGTTCAATCATTAAATATCATTTATGACGTATTTGTTTATCACATAAATAATTATGAAGAAAATAAAACACTACAAAAACTAAATGTTAGCACATTAACCTTGTCTACTCAGATGTTAACTTCTAGTTTATTTTTATATAATATAGAGAGAGCTGCCAATAAAAAAGAAGACTACGTATAACACGAGCGTATAAAACGATTTTCACACTGGCATCAATTAATTCTTCCAATTAACTTCGCCAAGTCCCAATAAACAATTATTACATTGCATTTGATCTTGGATTCTTTATAAAATTATATTTGTCTATAATATACTATTGCCTCAGTCCGGAAACCAACGTAATTAAATAAGAACAAGGCAACAGTATCTTTCGACTAGTTTCTCATAAGTAATAAATCACTATAAAGAACAGTAAGGTCATATAAATAACACCTAATAACCTTAAGTATTTTTAATGTATTATAAACAGTACCGTCAAACAATCAACATGATATAAGAAAAAAATATCAAATATATCAAAAACTCTAAGATTATATTCATGACAGCTATTATCAAAGACTCTTTATACGTACGTTAATTTGATTAGAGTTGAATAGGTGGTTACACCATATTAGCATTTGATTCCGAAAATAATTCGCGTAATACCTATTTTAGAATTTTGGCTATGACCTAGCGCAGTCTTTCAAAACATGTCCAACATGTGCCTCCCAAATCCCTTGTTCTGCCGCCAACAGTCCACGCCGGGCCTGCCAAAGCAGATGGTTACGACACTCTCAAGTACCTACTATAATTCTATTTCGATTATTACCTTCGCCTGTTTATTTCTAGATGACGAATAGCCTTACGAGCTTGCTCCCTGATAGTAGATACGTACGTACGCATTCGCGCACATTGGCTCGTTACATTATCTCGGAATTTTAAAAGCTTGTCTTGCAAAGTGCACGTGTGGTGTATTCTAGTACTACCTTTCCTCACCTCTCTCATTTACACGCAAAGACATTGAACAGATGAATGATATATGTACAAGAATTAAAATTATTTAATATTGTGCGTAAGCTTTGTGTAAGCGAAAAGACAAGACCAATCAATCGTTATTTTATAGGAGAAGTGGTCTGAGCGTTTTCGACAGCATTCATTATAAGATGTATACAGAATACGGTCAGAATATAAAGGTGAACGGGCAAAAATATTTCATGTAAATGTTAAATCAAAAAATGCGTTATACCGCACACAGTTCCGCCTACGAGCATTCCGTGTACTGGGAATTACGATGGGAAATAAATTTTAGACTTTAAAATGACCTATCATTTTATGTAGTCTGTGATTGTCATTGCTTAAAGTCCACACGAAATTGGTATAGCCATTTTCCAAATTACGATTGAAAGATAAAGAAATAAAAGTAGACAAAAAAAACATCAGCCAAACAGACACATTTTTGGCATATGTGTTGTTTTTCAAGAATTTTTCAAAACTGACTTCATTATATGTTCTATAATGTAAGAGCCATACATCACAGAGACGTCATATCGATGACGCCGGCCACGCAACCAACTTATACAAATTTTATGATAATTTATGTTTTGTTTATCTCTCCATTAGGACTAACGCAAATATGTAATCATTAAATTTTCGATTTTCACAGTGAAGGGAGGTAAAAGACTTTCTAGGGAATACAAACGAAGTTTATTTCAGGTTTCATTTTAAAAATAGACGAAATCGTAAGGAGAACCTGTAATTTTAAGCTTTGTCATTGTACTCTACGCGTACAAATTACGAAAACAGAAGCTTTTACACAATGACCTTAGACTTGTGTTAAGGCTTTAAACAGAGACAAAAAAATCCGGTAAAAATCTTAAATTTCTTCATCCATCATCATACATAAAATCCTTCTTGCGTAAATTCAATGGGAAAAAAATGTAGATTGTATAGTAGTACCTATTGCGATAAATACTATTGGCATCTGGGGGAGATCTAAAGCATACTTCTCCACATTGCTTCATTACGAATCAGATGAATTTAAATGCAAACTCATTTAAAATTTAACAGTTCAAATTTTTGCTCATACCATATCACTTGAGGTATAACTTTCGATTGTCATTTTTTATTATGTATGTAATAAAAAAGATGAATATAAACAACTTTATACTACAGAACAATGCGCACTCTGTTCATAACTCACTTTTAGTTGAAGTTTTTACAATTTACGAAATGAATATTACAAAGAAACGTATGTTTCTTCGTCCATTTGTAATTTATTCTTATTTTTTTTATTTCACGAACCAAAATAGATGTTAACATTGGCATTCAGCTGTTTCCCTGTAATTTTCTATTTTCACTCTCTAAATCTATTCCAATGTATTTACACAAGGCTGACACTTTTGCCGTGGTCGCCGGGAGATCGTTAGAGTAAAATTACTTTAGAGCTCATCACGAAAATTCTCGCTCGTTTTAAAAAACCTCTAAGTGACAGTTTGGCAGAGGATATCTTTACAAGTGTAAGGTCATATTATAACTAATGTTATTTTATTACCACTTTATTTACAAGGTTCACACAGTTTCTACAGAGGTACGATTCGTCTACCAAAGATTAAGCGGCATTTATGAGATGTTGAAATTATCGTCACTACTAAACTTGAACATTAAGTAATAAATCAGCTAAAACAATATATTTTATCAAAATTATAATGAAGAAATTCGTTAATACCATGTTCAGTCTTTGTGAGTAGCATTCCTCACATTTACACGTACACTCACTATATTTAGGCCTACACCACACTACTAAGTCTCGTGAAAATCTAATATAAAATATTAAATTATTTAGATATTTATATTTTAGTTACCTAAAAACGTCAAAAAATATATTATACGATAGGATAGATTCTATGTCCGTGAAAAACTTAAATCGGGAATTCTATGTTCAATTAATTCATTTTCATTAAAATATTTTTGGCACTGTTGTAACAATTACACAATAAACACTAATCGTTGAGATTTATGTTTGTGCGAAGACCACAAAAGATGTTTTCAATATATATTACGTATCACATATCTGATCCCATACACACACTGCTACACATCTATTACCCTGGAGTTTAGTAGTGGAGTACTGGAGTACTGGAGTTTAATATTTAATATTTCTCTCTCCCTCACACACGCAAACCTATACACACTTCCTTTTTCCTGTCAATAAATTTCTTATATTTAAATGTCTAGAAACAATACGCTTACAAGCAGCAACGCTCTCCATAACTGAAAAAATAAAGACTATGACCACACCAATATTATAAGTTATAATTACAAAGAAATAAGTTCGATAATTACAAAGAAAAAATCCTTTACTAAAATCGAACCTAACCTAATATTATAAATAGGTAAGTTCATGAGAATGTATGTATGTTTGTTACTTTTCACGCGAAAAATACTGGTCGGATTTCGCTGAAATTTGTCACACAGAAAGTATACAAATTGGATTAACACATGGGATGCTCATTTCCGTGGTAAACACGACTAAAGCGGGTGGAGCCACAGGAATAAGCTAGTACTTTATATAGATATTTGTATATCTGAAAAACAATCTCTGAGCTCTCAACATTGTAAACTGGTGCCATAATAACAGTGCATTCATGTTCAAAACTATATTGTTTGAAGGTATTAGAATTCTTTGTGGTTTGACTCCGGAAGCACCACCGGCACACCTATTTCTGCCTTATAACAGCAGTGTTATGCGCTGTCGTATTATGGTCTGAACGGTCTGTAAGGGAGTCATACTTTTCCGAGGCATTCCATCTTAGTCCTCAGGGGTAGCAACGTATCTGTGGCTAACCTTAGATGGGACTCTGATCTTACCTAGGGTAAGGGCGGTAATAGCCACTTACCATCGGGTGGACTGCAGGCTCATTTGCTACTTCCATACTATAAAAAAAATACTTTGTTATAATGATAAATGTTATTGCATAAAAGGATCATTATCTAGATGTACAATTTTGTTACTGGCAAAGAACTAATGTATTGTCATTGTTAATCGTGCCAGAACTTCTGTAACTTGATATAAATGCTATCAAGAAGTAACTGTCTGTACTCTTTGAATAGATTGATTTATGTTACCTATTGGCATTGAATGAAAGTTCTTTGCTACGAATTGCCAATATAATTGTTTCTAAAGCAGACTTAACTATAAACCCAAATGGAAAAAGTTCAATTTATATTGTACTCATTACTAAGAAATTTAATAAGAATCGAGTATCTGTAATACAGATAACTAATAAAAAATGAAAATACTGCGTATCTGTAGGTACATCGCATATATTTTATTAGTAATTTTAATGATTAAAAATATATTAACAAACCTTATGTTGAGGTTACATTTAGTCTTTATTCTATACTCTAGGAAAAGTTATTACAATTTAAAGTTATGTAACAATTTAATTAATGGAGGGGAAACCACTATATGTACATATGTTATAAAGAAGATGCAAGCCTTTTTAATAAAAAGTTAAACTTAAACTAAGTATGTTTGACAACAAATAACAACAATTAGATACAAATTAAATTTTATAGGTATTCGAAAATGATTAAATGCTTATTTTACAAATGTAATTATTTATTTAAATATTAGTCAGGTTATTATTAAATCAAGGAAATGCAAGCGCGGATACCTCTCAACTAAAAAATAATGATTTTGTTGCAAATGCCCTATAAATTATTTTGACTAAAAACGCACATAAATATATTTATATGCATGTTTCCACTTAACCAGGAAGGTGGACTATGACCTTAACCTTCATCACTCTGAGCGTAGCCCCAAACCCAGCAGTTATCACTTTAATTCTTTATTTCATCCCTCAGTTACACGATCAATATATGTATATGTATTTTTTTCGTACATTAAATACTTAGTAATAAAACCGTTGATGGAACTCACTATTAAAATTACATAAAAATTTAAACGCAGAATAATCTCCGAGTCAAATGACCAACAGATATAGAGAACGAAATCATAAGGGCGCTTCTTCGCCAAACCTACAGAATTGATAAGCAGTAACTGCAAATGAATTTAGTCGTATTTTAGCACTTTCATGCATGCTGCCTGCGGTGTGAGAACGTGCACTGAGCGATGATCCCGAGTGATTGTTTGTTTGTTTCTTTCAACTCCAGCGCCGACTAATTCCGATCTAACCGACACCGCCAGATTCGACTACTCTAAACTTCGGTCGATTGAAGTGGATTTGAAACTATGCATACCGTTGTATCGGACATGCGCAGAGAAAGATAAATGGATAACGATCTATTCATCTTTTCGAAATAACAAATCGCTTATGCGAAACTGTAACCTCTTCAATCAATAGTCTGTCACACGGGGTTAGGAAAGTGAAAAAGAAATAAGGAAATTAGTTTTATGAGGAAATTCGTATTGATATAAGTGAATTTAAAACGTAAAATAGAAATAAGTAAATTGGCTTTATGATGAAATAAGGCTGTAATGATTTTTGCTTTAATTTTGATGAATTTCAGCAAGGTTCGAATGAGCAGAGCATATAGTAAATGCGATTACAATTTTTGATCTTGTATACTTTAAAAAAAATAGAGAAAAGTATCTTCAAAATATGCCATGCTCGAATAATTTTCTATTCTCAACAGGGAATAAATAGGGAGACCTATTTATTATATTTATTAATCATCTATTAATTATGTTCTCACGTCGTCATTCGTTCATATTTATAAACCTTCTTAAATAATACGATCAAGTTTATAATTTTTAAGTGCCTGAAGAAATCATTTTTCAAATGTTCACTGTAGAAACGCTATACATTCATAAGTCCACATAATTTGTAGGTCTTTGTATCTTATCGGCCAACCACGACACAGGAAATCTATTATATAGGAAGTCATAGTGACAAAATTTACCAAAATTCATAATTTTAGTCTCAAGTCTGGAATCCTCTGCATGTAAATCCGATATGCTGACTGTTCGTTGTCACTTTCACCAATACCATGGAAATTGTATTTTGGACCGGGAATCGTAAAACTTAAGTAACTATACTTAACTAAAATAATCATGTTGTTGAGATTTAAATGACATTAGAAAACATTATCTTTCGGTTAAAATCTTTGATGAAAACTAAATCAACGGAAGTTTAACTAGAAATAAATTTTAAATACAAATTGAAAACGTTAAAAATGAGTTTAAATACTTATAAAATAGTAGTTAAGTTAGGTTATGTTAGAATATAGAAATAGACTTCATTTTTTTACCAACCAAACCCAAAGTTCTTCAGGATGAAGCTTTTCTTGATAAATAAATAATATCAGGCAACATCACAACGTTAAAATAAACGAAACGCCTGTTTTAAGTGGCCAATATATAGCTAAAATATCTTATTTAACAGGTAAGAGTCGGAAACCGCGCAAGGATTATTTTGTATATTAATTCCTAAATGGAATGGGATAATTTTTTTGCTAAAAACCCTTCGCCAAAATACCTTTTTGATATTAACCTCAGGTCACTGGATTACATCCGACTCAAAGGAGCAGAAAATATGGATAAATATGAGTTGACATAAGGTAAAGAAAATAGCCTACTCTAGAGAGTAGTTCAAGTTCTGTAATAAAATTATTTTCCACCAATAGAAGTATAAGCATCATATGTATATCAAACCCTATTTGCATTGGAAATTTATCTATAAATGCCTGAATAAAATATAATTTTTTTAAGTAAGCGCTGCCTTTTCGTGAAAATTTAAGGCGTAAAGTTTACTACATTTTAGACATTATAACTTTTCACATAATTTATAAAACTTAATATTTCACGTAATTAAATATGTCGTTGTATAGTATACTAATTATATTAATATATAAATTATCGTCATCGACATACTATATGAATTATGTAGTACCAAAAAAAATGCAACATAATCGTTATAGAAAGTCTGTCCTTGCTCGGTACAAAGCTCAGAAAATTAATGAATATTATTCAATATTACAAGCTTAGTATCTATGTACATGTATTATATTTATTTGCCCGATGAGTGCGTGATACTGTTGTCTTGACGTGAAAATATTCCGTCGTATAGATCAGTGTCACAAGCCAGTCCGTCTGCCAGCGAGCGCCAATGTCGAACTGTCGGCCACGCTCCAATTGCTAGCTGATGATTATC
>MOOZ01045264.1:25820-36192 GCA_002930495.1 Cecropterus lyciades | reverse complement strand
CATGGCGAGCTCGGTGGACTATGGCCTGAAACTATCAATCTGAGAGAAGACCCGTACCCAGTAGTGGATCAATAATGGGTTGACGATGAGGTAGAAAATATTTATACAATATCTACTTCACTAAGACCGCGCAGCTAACTATATTTTAACCATTTTCTTAATCTAATTTGCTCCGGCGAGAAACCAGTAGTCCAATCTCGACAACGTTTATTGAATTAGCCAGTTTAAAATTATAAACGGTACTTGTACTCAATTTATTTTGTAATTTCCTACTGAGGCAAGAACACGATGCATTGCAATTTATTCCTTACAGCTATTACTTAACAGGTAGCATCTGTGACCGAGTTCAGATAAAACAAGAACCCCTTTTGATTTTTACTAAGAGATGAGATAAGAGATTTTGGCAAGTGGTAAAAGCGGTGTAGTGCGACCGGGGAGGTACCACCGCTACACCTATTTCTAGCGTGAAGCAGTTTTTGTATTTCGGTGGAAAGGAAAAAGAAAAGAAAAGAGGAAAAAGAAAAGAGAAAAGTGGTTGCCGGCTCACTTGTATATGAGGCGACCATCTCAGTCGACCTCGGCATCTGTAATCAACTTCAGATAGAACGTCTGTTCTATGTGAAGTTGCTTACAGATGTCCATGGGCGGCAGTAACCACTTACCATAAGGTGGACTGCATGCTCGCTTGTTATTGCAATCAAATAAAAAATTATAACACAGATACAAATATTGACAGAAAAAATAAGTAGGCACTAGCGACCGTAATCGCCGTAATTGCATAGCAAGAATAAAAGGGGAATACAAATGCAAAATTTACATTTAGTAGAAACAAAATTGTGTTCCCATTTTGGGGAGTTTCTTAAATCGCGCGTTATATAAAAGAACGTAACACTTATGTTTGTTCTTTTCTATCACGAAATGGTTACCTTTAATTCGCTAGACAATTAACTGTGTGATTGGGAGTAGCTTAAAGTGTTTTAACTCGATTTTAGAGTTCGGTCATTTTCGTTTTCACTGTACGATATGAAGATTTTCGTCAAGACTCGTACCCGAACAAATGCGTAGCAAGTTCCAAGGTGGCTTACCACACCCTTCAAATCAATACAGAATAACCACTTATATAAACCAAAAATAGACATGGTTCATGACACGATAAAGCCGTACGAAGTTTTACCATTTTTAAATCCAAAAAATAAAATAAAATTTAAATTAGTTGTAAATATGACTGCTATCGTATTAATGTGTACACGTAAAATAATTAAAACACACTTACATGTCATTTACAACACTTATGTAACTAGCGTAGGTCATAATTTATTAGTATGTATAAATTAAACAAGGTTTAAGATAATATTTATCAAACTGTTTCGATCTACGTTAATTATAATATTATAGCATCTCTATCTTCGCAATTGATTGCCAATAATTATGTATTAATATTTTCGCGTGCTTTCATTTAACTTTTTGGCCGATTCCTTGAAATAAATCCGCGTTTTGCTTAGGTATTTTTCATATTCTTCACCATTTAGCCTTAAACTTTCTTGTCCCATATACATTTTACCAATTTCTGCGAAAAAGAATAGTGTAATTCAAACAACTGCCCTTAAGCAGTTGTTATTGTTTGAAAGGTGTATGAAAAGCTCACTTAAACGAGGCGTTCCCACTTAGTCCTCTGGGTCAGATAGAACTCTAACCCTTTCTGGGACTGATTATAATTGGCTGTGGGTAGCACAAGTAACTCAATATTAGGTGTACTGCATGTTTTACGCTTCATTTAGTTGTCTTCTTAACTTAAGACCAAACCTGAGAGATGAACATCTGCAATCAACTCCGGATGAATTGGTGCCTGAGAACTAAGTTTTAAAGCGCCCATCTTAGATGCTTCGCCACCCTCAAATGGTTGCTTGGAGACCCCCAAAGGGTCACGACCTACACTTCTAAATCACTGAGGATGCATAGTGCTAGATAGAGCTCAACGATCGCGAATCGGCTGGCTATGGACTGAAATATTATATAGATCCTCAACAGAACGGCCGGTTTATTTTGGACTGTCTACGTTGGCGGTTTGCGTCTACGAACGCGGTAGACTCGAGATTCAAACCATTCTACTTTCATATGGATTTTATTTATTTTGTAACGAAAATGTAACTATTTTTTAAAGTCTCGAACGATTTATGATAACTACTACGGCTGCTTAAAAGCCCTGCTGTCATAAAAACTCCGGAAAAAATACAGCGTATTGAATTTTACTGCTCGAAATATATTTGGATTCTTCACAGTTATTTTGATAAAAGTAATAGGGGCCATATTTTGATGAGCGATAGATATCACAGACAACCGTATTCGTCCTCTATTTATAAATGTTCTATTTAAACATCAGATATAATACGAAGTAATGAGACGGTCTAATCTCCTACTTTAACAATCAAACTAATTTTTGATGTTTTTCTGAAAGATGTGACGTACATGATTTAATTTTGATATATAATCCGATCTTTGAAGCTAACTCTAGAGGTTTCGAAGCATTAAATTCGCGTACCAACTCCCACTTGTCTTGTCTAGGATGTTACCGTTTTATTTTCTGTCGCACACTTGGACCCGTCCCAAAGTTTGTATTCCTGAATTAATTGTAAGTACGATAACAGAGTTAAAATCGTACAAGTATTTGTAAATGCCGTCTTGAAATTCTATATCGGTAATTAAATAGCTTGCTGCGACCAAAAGCAAGCCTGAAGCCACAATTGGAACCAAGGCCGCATGCTGCCACCTGTAGCATGCCACTAAACGTATCAGCGGATTCCATCACTCTATTTAAAGACGGTAAACCTTAGGTCAATATAATAAAGGTACTCGGCGAATGATATGCGCATTCAACAGGTATGAATAATTCTCAGTAAATTTACACAGTTATGGATCGTAGTGGGGTTGGGTATCCAGCATTTTTCAAGTTCTTTTTTTTTATACAAACGTTCGTCCGGTTCATGCTTTACTTTCATTTGATCTACAAACATTAAATGGAAGATATCACCCACATCAACATTATTGCACATTCATCAATGTTTAAACAAGAATCGTAAATTTCGAAAAAAAAAGTATTCTTTACGTGAAAATAAATGAATAACAAGAACCTAAAATGTTATAAAAATCCGTTATATTGCATTCACAGTCTAAATCCACTTTTTTATATCGGTAAACTAATTAACAATTGATTCCTGATATTTATATTTCACACAGAAAAAAAAATACTCTAACGTGCTCACATTCAAGAGGCACATCGATAATATGATCAAAACTGTAGCAGATGCTGACAAGGCGATATCGACCAGGTGACTAATTGCTTACATTAGTCGCGGCGACGCAGCCACAGCGATGTGCGCAAATAGCCGATACAAAGCTAGACTTATCGCACATTCCCTGATTACGATCCGTTCAGACCTAGATAGAAGCCCTGCAGCTTTGTCCGCACGCCCGACCGCTATGCAACATGTGTTGAGTAAAACACTAGGTGATCTAAATATTTCTCAGAAATGTTATTATTTTAATATTAGCGTTTAGTTTGCGCTACACGGGTTTTCAACAATGACTTAAACGCAATGACATCATAGCGTTGTAAAGCGAGATGAGAACTATTCGCATGTCGACTGAAGTAGGAGCAGTATATATGTGCGTATATAATGCGAGGTTTCTTGGGTCGGATCCCCATCTTCCCCCAAGCATAGTCGAAAAAATTAAAATCTTGTAGCAGGAGGACATTTTTTTTTCGTTAATAATGTCACTTCTGTTTTTTTATTAGATCCATTTAGTACATACATATCATACGTACGTCTATTCAGGCTTTCTTGTAATTACTCATACTAATTAATGCAATTTATTTTTCACATTTTTATTTCAGTATAATCCGAGTTGATATTTTCTGATAACAGAACATTAATTACAATCCGAGTAAAATACTATACATTCCTAACCTCTTTCCTTTGTTGGTAAAAAACTAATAGAAGCTGCTGCTACTAATAGTTCAACGTGCACACAAGATTGCTGCAGTTTTCGATTATGTCAGACGTACCTGAAATGATTGTAACAAGCGGGGGAGAACTGTTTTCCGTGTCGAAAATAGATCCTTGAATTAAGATAACCGATTTTAACCTATCGTTTAAAGCTGAGTCACTAGAAATTCTCAGTTCCCCGGGTGGGTGTACATCCTAAACCTATACATCAAATGCGCTTACGTATCGAGGTCAGTGTACAGGTCAGTCACGTCACAACCAAGACGTGGTCCAATGTGACCGCCACACGACAATTCATGAACACGCCACTATTATACGTCGCGTCACTATTATACGGTGTCCGCGTGTAGTCGTCACATCACGATTTGAATCTATAATGAAAGGAAAAACGGATTTGCTGTGTCATAGACGAATCACTGAACGTAGCGCGTCACAGAACTTGCGTTACGTATAGTATTGTTATTAACAAAAGACTTTTCACATATAACTCATTTTCCAACATGAAGGTTTTAATATAACAGATACTTCGTTTAATAGAGGATGAGGAGGATGAGAGAAGGGGGAAGATAATAAATATTCTAATGAACTTGCAATATGTTCTAAACAACGTCATAATCTTTTATACATATCCATCTCCTAAAGTAATTAAATAAACTCTATGTAAACAATCATTTAATCTCATGTTATATAGGTAATATTATAAATGATGGTAATATTAGAAATGCAATTTATCGTTGCTATGTTATTATTCTATATATAGCTTTACATCTTAAGATTTTGAGCCTACACAGTTACGATGTTCATCAACATCAATTTAGCGTTATATGTAAATAAAAAATTCCAAGACCTTATCATTGTTATCTTTTTGCGAATACCCTTAATTTTTTGTGTCAATGACAACGATACACATACAGTTTGCATTCCGTAAATACGCTATAATCATACAAGCGATATGATTTGAAATCAGTACGCTACAACATAATCCGATTAGGCATTCATTTTGAATATTTTATGGTACGGTGCTTGTAGTCGAGCAAATTTTATAAGTGAAGCATGCATAATTCCTTGTAGTTAATGCTGATGGCAAATGCCATTTGCAGATAACTCAATTTTGTTACGTCATTGCGGCTAATAATGACTGTATCGAAATCTCGCGCTGCGCACGCGCAACCAAACTCATGTTGAGTTAATCTACGAGATGGTACATGTATTTATGTACATCGTAACTACCGAGATAGATCGCATACCTGCTCTGACTGGTTTATCGTCTGGTAAATTTACTCCTTTGATGTTTTATTCAAAACTCTAATTACGGTTCTTTTCTCATTTCAGAACTGCCAACAGAAGAAGGTAAGATTATGAAACAGACGGAGTATTGGATACAAATCAAGTCTAATCTCGACGTATATAATCTCATTAAAGTCGAATGTTCAATCATAAGTACATTTTATGCCACATAAAAGTTGCTAAAAATATCATACGAGTTTGTTATAAGTTATGTTTCTAAAAGTGAAACACGTTTCATTACTTTCTCTCAGAAAAGTCGTAAAATGTCTACCCACGAAACATTTGCTTGAAGCGTTAAAAACAAATGTAATGCGATTGTCTGATTCTATATGGCAACGAAATTTCGCAAACTGTAGCGAAATTTGAGATAATTCTCTTAACGATGACGTTTGCAGCTTCAAGCGATTGTTTCGTGCCCGAGCGGTTAGACTGTCCTGCTGAGCATTCTTCTGTCACACAATAATGAGATATTAAAAGCCTGTTCATTATATATTTCTTTGAAATGTTCTGTTTGTTCTCTATTTCATTGTTCGTTACATTATTATAGGAAAAAGTATATGGCAGCTAGTCCTGGAACAGTTTGATGACCTCTTAGTGAAGATTTTGCTGTTAGCCGCTATTATTTCATTCGTAAGTAATCTTGTAATGTGTCAAATTTTATAACTATCCATTTATTATTTGCTAACTAATTGGATTTTCTTTGTTTCCAGGTTTTAGCTTTATTTGAGGAACACGAAGACGCATTCTCCGCCTTCGTAGAACCTTTCGTTATTTTACTAATTCTTATTGCTAACGCAGTTGTAGGAGTATGGCAGGTAATTATTCTATAAGTTACTAAAAGTACTTAGTTTTAATATTTAATAGCATTTAATTAACTGTTAAAATTCGGGCGTATTAATCACGCAACTTAATATAAGTTTAATTCTAAATAATAAGTAAAAATGAGACATGTCATAAAACCAAATATTTCTTTTAAAGTTTTAAGCATTAAAATGTATTACAGGAACGAAATGCAGAATCCGCCATCGAAGCTTTAAAAGAATACGAACCCGAAATGGGTAAAGTTGTAAGAGGGGACAAATCCGGCGTACAAAAAATCCGAGCGAAAGAGATTGTGCCCGGTGACATCGTTGAGGTGTCCGTCGGTGACAAAATTCCTGCTGATATCCGCCTGATTAAGATTTACTCCACCACCATCCGTATTGACCAGTCTATCCTGACTGGTGAATCGGTATCTGTCATCAAACACACTGACGCCATTCCCGACCCACGCGCTGTTAACCAAGACAAAAAGAACATTCTGTTCTCCGGTACCAACGTTGCAGCCGGCAAGGCCCGCGGTATTGTTATTGGTACAGGCCTTAACACTGCCATTGGTAAGATTCGTACTGAAATGTCTGAGACTGAGGAAATCAAGACTCCCCTGCAACAGAAACTCGATGAGTTCGGTGAACAGCTGTCTAAGGTTATCTCCGTTATTTGCGTTGCCGTATGGGCTATCAACATTGGTCACTTCAACGATCCCGCCCACGGTGGAAGCTGGATCAAGGGCGCCGTCTACTACTTCAAAATCGCTGTCGCCTTGGCCGTCGCTGCCATCCCCGAAGGTTTGCCCGCTGTCATCACCACTTGTCTCGCCCTGGGTACCAGGAGAATGGCAAAGAAGAACGCTATTGTCAGGTCACTGCCCTCTGTCGAAACCCTCGGTTGTACTTCTGTCATTTGCTCCGATAAGACTGGCACACTGACCACCAACCAAATGTCCGTTTCTCGCATGTTCATCTTCGAGAAAATTGAAGGCGGCGACAGCAACTTCCTTGAATTCGAAATCACTGGATCCACTTATGAACCTATTGGCGATGTTTACCTGAAGGGACAAAAGGTTAAGGCCGCCGAGTTCGATACTCTCCATGAATTAGGCACCATTTGCGTTATGTGCAATGACTCTGCGATCGACTTCAACGAATTCAAACAAGCTTTCGAGAAAGTAGGTGAAGCAACTGAGACCGCTCTTATTGTTCTCGCCGAGAAAATGAATCCCTTCAACGTTCCCAAAACTGGCCTCGACCGCCGCTCTTCTGCCATCGTTGTACGTCAAGAAATTGAGACTAAATGGAAGAAGGAGTTCACTCTTGAATTTTCCCGTGACAGGAAATCCATGTCCACTTACTGCACACCTCTTAAGCCCTCTCGTCTCGGTAACGGACCTAAGCTCTTCGTTAAGGGTGCCCCTGAAGGTGTCTTGGAACGTTGCAGCCACGCTCGTGTCGGAACTAGCAAAGTACCTCTTAACTCTACCCTGAAGAACCGCATCTTGGAACTGACCAGGCAGTATGGTACCGGCCGTGACACTCTGCGTTGCTTGGCTCTTGCGACCGCTGACAACCCAATGAAGCCCGAAGAAATGGACCTCGGTGACTCTACCAAATTCTACACGTATGAAGTCAACCTTACCTTCGTCGGTGTCGTCGGTATGTTGGACCCCCCTCGCAAGGAAGTTTTCGACTCTATTGTCCGTTGCCGTGCCGCTGGTATCCGTGTAATCGTAATCACTGGTGACAACAAGGCTACCGCTGAAGCTATTTGCAGGTATATACGTAATTATACTTTTCAACGCTTTTAAATTATAAGGTCTTCGAAATTTATGTTTATTTTTGTTCTTAATTTTATGATACTAGGCGTATTGGTGTGTTCGGAGAGGATGAAGACACTACTGGCAAGTCATACTCTGGTCGCGAGTTCGACGATCTTCCCGTATCTGAACAGCGTGCTGCTTGCGCTAAGGCCCGTCTCTTCTCCCGTGTGGAGCCAGCACATAAGTCCAAGATCGTTGAATTCCTGCAGAGCATGAATGAAATCTCCGCTATGGTAAGTTTAGAAAAATCGGCATTAAAAAATAATTTAAATTTAACACTCCAAAGAAACTTATCAATCAAATATTAACTTTGAGTAATAGTAATATTAACTTTGAGTAACTTAATAATATCCAACTCATGTGATTACTACATTCATAGTCTAAATTAAATCGAGAATCTATTAACACACTTGATGCTTATGCCAACAATATGTTCATAAATACTCGACGAGGAGTGTGGCGTTATTCCATGTTTACAAATTGCACTATTGGGAGCGCTTTTCGAAATGTTTATGTAAGACAGTTGGTACTGTTTATAAACTATGCTACTCAAAGTTATCAAGGCAGGATTTAACGATTCAATAATAGAGGGAAGCGAAGTATGTCTAAATTACCAAGCGGGCTGCATATTGCGCGTCGAAAATAAAATTGTAAACATTAAAGCAAATACATGTTTACGTCAAAATATTTAGGATTGACGCTTGTTTTTTAGTTCAAGAGACGCTTTAATAACAATGACGTATTACCAAATTGATCCACACTTAAGGAAAATATGCGTTATAATTATGTCTCAAGTTTAAGTTTAAGCTCACAAAACATGGACTAAGTTTGATAAAATTATATCCATCCATAAAAATATATAATAAAAATTAAACTTCCGCATGTCTATGTCATATGTATTTGAAGAAGATTTAGACATTTTTTTTACAATTTTATGATTTTTTTCTTTTGTCTGTGTTCCTAAATTTTTTAAAACAAAACTATACATTTTAATTTAGCACTAAAATATAGTTCGTATATTGAGCCAACATTTTGACGTAATATCATTGAGATTTATCTACTCTGTTGAAATTCATTATAATTTACGAAAATAAATGTTACACACGGATCAAAGGGGTATATGTTGTAGATAATATACACAGTAGAAACTCCTTTTCCACGGGGTTTACGTTCCGCCCTTTGTACGAATACAGATACCGTGAATGAATGAAATCAATGAAAGAAGCGGAATCTGTTTATTTGTACCGACTACAACCGCGAATAAAGAATTTTTTAGCCGCGACTACAAGAAAATGGTCGCAATTTTTTTACTCGCAAATACTGAAATCGCGAATGCGAGAACTTTGACTGTATAGTAGAATTATAAGATCGAGATGTAAAAAACATGTTAAACCAACAGACTGGTGATGGTGTGAATGACGCCCCCGCTCTGAAGAAGGCTGAAATCGGTATTGCCATGGGATCCGGTACCGCCGTCGCTAAGTCTGCCGCTGAGATGGTGCTCGCTGACGACAACTTCTCATCCATTGTCGCTGCTGTTGAAGAAGGTACTTACTTTTTATGAGTGGTAATACACTAGGTTGCGAGCCACCCGATGATTAGAACTCACAGAAGCTTCGAATCATCTATCTGTATCAAACCCCATAAAGATGGGTTAGATTACTGTATTATTAATATCTTTTACACTCCAGGTCGCGCTATCTACAACAACATGAAGCAGTTCATCCGTTACCTGATCTCCTCCAACATCGGTGAAGTCGTGTCCATCTTCCTGACTGCCGCTCTCGGTCTTCCTGAGGCTCTGATCCCCGTACAACTGTTGTGGGTCAACCTGGTAACTGACGGTCTCCCCGCCACCGCCCTCGGCTTCAACCCCCCCGATCTGGACATCATGAACAAGCCTCCCCGCAAGGCTGATGAGGGTCTCATCTCTGGATGGCTGTTCTTCAGGTAAGTCTTGAGGGAATTGTTAAATGTCGCTGTAAATCTTTGTTTCATACTCTTCTAATAGTAGCATTGTGACGTAAATAGCAATTTACAAAGTTGACCAACATCCATCGCGCTCAGAAATTGGATGAGTGACCAAAAATGGCTCGAATGTATGCTTATATTAAAAACTTTAAGTAGTGGACCTCAATATAATTAAAGCTTAATAAAGGATTTATAAAGGTAACATCCACACATACAATAAACAGGAAAGTTTGGCGTGCGCATATATTTGCAAAAAAGAATTGGAGCACTACAAATAAGTAATAATGGACATTTTTAAAATATTTAGAATTTTTGTCTGTTTATTTATTTATTTGTTTGAAATCGCATCAAAACAAAGCTACTAAATTGAATTTATAGTCCATATATTGTAGATTTTATCACAATTTATATTTTTGTTAATTTCTTCTTTTTTATATTTATACCTGCCTGACACGCAGTGGATCCCGGGTTCGAT
>MOOZ01045264.1:9113-25796 GCA_002930495.1 Cecropterus lyciades | reverse complement strand
TTTAGATTTCTGTTCTGGGTCTGGGTGTTTGTGTATTCGTCTTTGTGTGTCCGTGGCACCCACGACACAGGAGAAAATCCTACTGTGGGGCTATGAGTGTAGAATGTGTTCTTTTTTTCTTATACATAGGTGAAACCGCAGACCACAGCTAGTACTTAACACATACAATTATATTAACAGATACATGGCTATCGGTGGTTACGTCGGCGCTGCGACCGTTGGAGCTGCTTCCTGGTGGTTCATGTACTCTCCATACGGACCCCAGATGACTTACTGGCAGCTTACTCACCACTTGCAATGCCTCAGCGGTGGTGATGAGTTCAAGGTACAGTTTAATATACTATGGAATCCTACATACTTCATACAATGTTTTTTATATCTGTTCTTAGCGTTAAGGCAGACGGGCTACCTAATGGAAAGTAGTCACCGTCGCTTATAAACATTTGCAACACCAGAAGAGTCGGCAATGCATTAAAGAAGACCTCATTTTACACCTTAAAGTGCCTCTTAAAGAGCCCCATGTCATAGCACTGCGACAGGTGACAGCTCGAAGTTAATTTATCAAATCAAACCAATTTATTTGTTAATATGGTAACATAGCTACAGTTAGTTGTCTAACATTTTAGTTTAATCGCTTTTTTTGCCACTGAGTGGCATACAGACGGAAGGAAGGATCTAATTATAATAATAAGAAAATAAATCGCAAAGATTATATCCCCAGATTATATAACGATACTTAAAGTTATTATATATTAAATTTAACAAATTATTTATATTATATAATAAGACTACAAAGGAAAGAAACTATAATATACAAGGAAAAAAGACAAGCCTGCTGACTATCTTGCTGCATCTTCTCAGTTGAGGTTCTGTTCCGATCAGGTAGTAATGTAAAATAATATTGTATCTGACAATTTGTACCCCAGAGGCCATAAAATAAAGACATTTCTTTTTAGTGCAGTAAAGTCATGAATATATAAGTTTTTATCTTTGTTAGATAAAGTACTGTTATAATGTTTTCATAATTTCACCCTTCTGTTTTTAAAACAATCTAAACCACATACTACTAACTAATTATGTCGTGTCGTCTAATTATATCTTAATGTCGTATATTTTGTATATTTTTTGTAACATCATATACCTTTTATTTCCAGGGAATCGACTGCAAGATCTTCACTGACCCCCACCCCATGACAATGGCTCTGTCCGTGTTGGTAACCATTGAGATGTTGAACGCCATGAACAGCTTGTCCGAGAACCAGTCCTTGGTGACCATGCCACCCTGGTCCAACATGTGGCTCGTGGGCTCCATGGCCCTCTCTTTCACACTCCACTTTGTCATCCTTTACGTCGAGGTCCTCTCGGTAAGTTGGTTTGAAGAACTAAAAAAATAAAAAGCTTTCCACCTACAAAGCCCCACACTAGGAATTTCTCCTGTGTTGTGGGTGCCGTGGACACAAAGACGAATACACAAAAGCCCAGATCCAGAATAGAAACCTAAACTCATCATTTTTAGATGGTAAACTGATTGAGATGAATGATGCTGAATGTTAAGTGCTATGTTCTGGTTTGAAAGGTGTGGTAAAGTAGACAGTTTTATCAGAGTCATTTCAACTAAGTTCTCATGAGTGATGACGTATGTGTCACCGACCTCAGTTGGAACTTTAATCTACCTGGGGTTGTTTACAGATGTCCTTGGGTGATAATGACCGTTTATCAGCGAGTGGAATTAAATTTGTTTGCTACTTAAATTTTAATAATGGAAAACAAGATTTGAATTAAATTGGAATGCCTTATGCAAGTATCTCTTTCTCAACACACCAGCAAAGCAGAACATGGCAGGCACACTACTACACTCTGCTATCTGAGGCAGAAATATGACATGCAGTCATGTTGCATTAGAACCGTGTATGATATAACTACCTACATTTATGTCTGCGTGTTTTATATAATGTGAGATCATATGTTCACAGGCCGTGTTCCAAGTGACACCTCTGTCGAT
The DNA here is from genome assembly GCA_002930495.1 of Cecropterus lyciades. Lineage (NCBI taxonomy): Eukaryota > Metazoa > Arthropoda > Insecta > Lepidoptera > Hesperiidae > Cecropterus > Cecropterus lyciades. The sequence continues at coordinate 23,794 of MOOZ01045264.1, read as the reverse complement.
AGACGAATGGATAACTGTAATGAAATTCTCCATACCCGTGGTGCTGCTCGACGAGGTGCTCAAATTCGTCGCGCGCAAGATCTCCGATGGTGAGAAGCGAACCCTAATGGACTGGCTCGATGGCATGCAATGGATTGTCCTCATGTGGGCAGTCTTCTTTGGCATCATCATATACGGACCTCTATAAGCCGGCCCGCCCTCGTGTAGCCCCAACCCTGTTTGATTCACACCTAATACCCTCATGCCGAATTCTGCGCTACCCAACCCAATGTCGAATTTTAATAGTAATCGATACCTAAACGCACGCGCGTTCGGGCTAGTTAATTTGTTGTACGCGCTTGGGTAGCACCGAATTCTACTGTGGAAACCTACGGACAATGAGCTGCGCTCACCACAGTAACAGATCTAACAGTTTGATGCTAATCCCGGAGCACAAGTGTGAAGTGATCCTAGTGACACGGACTTGAGGACTTCGTGTAGTGAAAGTACGTGTGCTCGATGAAAAGCCGATGCTCATTGAACTATGGCGGTGCTATCAGCTCAAATATGATCCCTGCGACGCGGCGTTACGTATGAAATGTTTTACTACAATTATGTCTTGTAGTGAATTCTGTTATACTTTAAGGGTAGATCTAATTGGGCGCCAGTTAACGCTGGACGCTCTTCGTGTGATTGCATTTTGCATGTGCGAGACAATAAATTCATTTATGATACAAAACATTCGGAGCCTCAGCCATTTTTGTCCTGTTTACTTTATAGTTGAGCATATATCTTTATGCTATTGTTTATTAGATGTTAAGTGGCTGTGAAATTATTCATTGCGATGTCAAGTATATAACACCAAATTTATACTGGTTTAAAAAGTATTTTAATGCTAAGTTAAAATTATTGGATATAAAATACATTTATGCCGTAAATAATAAATTAATGGGCTCCTTTATACAAAGAACTCGCACACGGCTCAGTACCTTGTCCTTGTGGACTGCAGACATATTTTAAAAACTTACTGTATCTAGTAATGTGGATTGTTAGCTTAGAGTAATTTATTGTAAGTGTATCGTTAGGACATCGTTATTTTTTTCACGGTAAAGTAATATTACTTCCTCTGTCCTCTTATCTAAGGTCGCTTATTAACCAATTAAGAGTGCGTTCTACTTTCCTGTTTGTTTTTTTTTTCCTTTCAACCTGTGAGCAGTTAGTTTTGGCTACTGCCGTTTTCTATACCTTTTATTAACCAATTAACGATTTTATGAATGTGTCTTCTTGCACTAAAATTAACATGCAATTTTTTAAGCATTTGTTCATTCAGTCAAATTATATTTGCTCATTTACTTTTTCTGCTAACATGTTATTTAAAAATCCAGTGTTTGTGTCTTGTAAAAGAATAAACGAAAATATTTGTAACGCAATATATTCAATGTGTATACAAAAGTTAAGTATTTGTGCGGTTTTGGTACATTCATTATGTAATTTGTGTCTTTGTTTAAAGTTTAATTTAGTTTTTAACATCCTCTTAGTAGATAAGGTGGACACACCGGATCTTTATACTAATGAGACATAATATTAAACTAAGTGTTAAGTAAAATCAATACTGTCATTAAATTAAAGGTACAAGGTCTGGATATAATATTTAACTTATTTATAATAGTTAAATAAATCTGGCATGATGAGTGCATTGCATGATTTCTTTTTGGAGAGAACAGTTTTTGTGTGATTTATGCGACAATTATATTAATAAAACTATAATGTAGTGTTTTACAACCTTATGAATTGAACACAACCATATTAAATATTTAGTATTGAAATGATGCCGTCAGATTTACAGGAGATGTGGTAAAAGGTATTTCTTCTGCAGCACATAGGGCATGCTCGACACTTGTGGATGTCCCTTTTTCCCAGACTTCACTGTAATGTTATCCCTATTTAACTAAAATATATATTTCACATTAAAACTTCCTAAATAAAAAGTTTGATTATTTGCCTTTCATAATCTCTATATATAAGTATGACTTAATAATAAATAATAGATAGAGATTTTATCGACTTAATTAAACCTTTCACTAGATGCAAGAAGAACATGTACCTATTCCATTAGTGCACAACCTTTTAGCTGTTCCTTCTAACATGTAAAAGTTTTGCAAATATATTGCAACGAGATACCAATACAAAATTTAAGCTCGACTTCCACACTCGTTAATGATTTCGGACAGGTATAATAGAAGGTACGACACAATTTCGTCGCCATTATTTTGAACAGAATACACCGTTCGGTCGAGGTGACGGCTTCGTAAGTGTTATTGCAGAACTTTGAACCCCGGTCCCCGCCATGGCAACATGAGTCCTATGGCCCAGCACCCGCATGCACTAACGCTGTGTTGTCTGCCCCCAGCCCAGCCGTCGTGGAAGCTATAAGCGCGTCGGGACTCCGCCGCAGCGCCACTGCACGCACATATTCCATGAACACTCATTGTTTGTTGTGATCCCGCAGTGAAACTACACATTTAGTAACGACACGGTTGTGATCTCTACGTAAGTTCGGGTGGCGGCAATCGCTCGAGCGATCTCGACACTAACTATAACGTTGTTTTGCAGCGAACGAGGTGGTCATTGACAAGTGGTAAACGCCACCGATTCATAGTTCCTCACCCGCTTCTCTCTGCTACCACTACCGCTCTCGTCTCTCGATTAGTTACCGATCGGCTCGTAGATGTAAGTTATAAGACGCGGCGGCGAGAGGCGTCGACCGGGCGAGGCCGCGCCCGTGCACCTGCTCACCTGCTACTTCACCAGAGAGGACATGTTCATAATGTGTATATACTATACAGTATGCTTAGGAAGTTTTATCAAATTATTTAATTATACGTTGTTCTTATTAAAGACTACATGGTGCCCGTCGATAAAAGCAGTGCGATAGACTATGTGTACTTAAGTTGACAGCATGCTATTAATTTATTGTTATATTTTTATTCTCTTATTCTAGTTTGCTTATATAGAGTCGAATCTATATTTCTATTAGTGCTGACGCCTCGACGAGCAATATGGTGTCTGTAAGGGAAGGATATAAATATTATCCAGAGTTTGGGACCTAATTGTGTCCAAAGTTAAAACATACCTGTACATTTTAATGTATTATTGTTTTGTACAATAAATCGTTATAAACTATACGCGTTTCAATTTGAAATAATATTCATCTTGTCTAATATATACAAAACTTGCAATTTTAAATTATGAAGAAATTTCAAACAATCATGGTGTTGCAACACATTACGCCCATGCAAGATAAGTAGATATTGACATGAGTACAGTCACGTTGGGTAACTGAATTTCCTTGTAACTTTAAATAAAACCAGTATCATACTTCCATCTATTTTTTTACAATATGAGAATGTTGCTCATGATATTAAAGTTATCAAAATTCAAGCTTTTTTGTTTTCCGAAATAGTTCCATTCAAAGATACCCAAAACTTAAAGTAACTTTGAATGGTCTCTAAAAGCCAATTTTCACTTTTTACAACAAACATTTTACGAAATACAGTTAAAAATCAAAATTTCAGTATAAAAGGTAATCATGATTTAAGGTAATAATTCGGTAATAAGGTTATTCCATTTTTATATTTAAAAAAATTGAGAAAATCATTCTAAGTTACCCAACTTAACGTTACCTCATTCAAAAAATACTAATAATTTTTCCTTCATCTGTGACAAATTTATATAATATATGCTATTAAAATTGTCACATATGCCATATAAAATAAAGCTTCAATGCCAAACATTGTAATCCTTTGAAGACTGCCAGACTGCAATTATCGGTACTGGTCCTGGTGAACAGCGGCATAAAAACCTTACAAGTACAAACTACATAATAATATTTAATGCTTATAACGCCGAAATATAACAACTGAAACAAAGCTCAAACAGTCTGACAATTATAAACTAATATTGGTCTAAAGGATTGGATATAACTTGAAATAAGTAACGTTATTTATTATTTATCATTTTTTAAAAGATTCTAGACATATTGATTTCATTAGTAGTTTCAGCGAAAAATATTAGATTTTCTAGGCACTTTATCTCCTAATTATTTAGATTTTAGATTTAATTATAAATATGATTAATGTATATTAAAGTCCTCTATATTCTGATTTATATAAATGAACAAAATATAAACAAAGGCAAAATATGTTTCAAGCATTAGTTCCTTATTAATAAATATTAAAATGATCTATTAGTGCTAATGATCAATTCATATTTTTATGAAATATTTTGACTTAATGTCGTACCATAAAATAATAATAATAAAATAAAAATAATAAGAAAATTCAGTGTGACATTTTTCTTGTCACCCTATTCGCCATGTAGGTAGTCGAACTCGAATGTTTTGTCATCGTACCACGTTTATTAAATTGCGTTGTTAAAAGTGTTTGTTAACGGAAATAAATTCCTCATCATTCTCCTATATATAATTAAAATAAAAATTCAAAAATAAAAGGTTTAACATACCAGCAATCATATTTTGACAATGACATTTCTTTATTTACATTTTGGACATCAGACTTTATAAAGATAGTTTACATCCCCTATTCCAACTACTCTATGCTTAATTATTTACAAACACAGAGTAGTTGAAATAAGTCATATATTTTTTGTTCTCTCTTTCTTTTTATAGAAGCTCCGACGTAAAAGAAAGAGATACAAAGCTGAAATAGCAATAGTCCTCTAACACGAACACGTAGCCGTTTTTTAAGCTTTCATTTAGTGATAAGACACAACTATCAATCGATCGAAAGATCGATTCAGGCCTCGTTACCTGGGAAAATTGAAGAAACGCTGATGATGAAGTTGAAAACAAATGAACTACAGATAACAGAACATACTTGTAGTACTTCAATTTATGGTTCTTTTACCATAAACGGACCTAAACCTTATTAAAACACTTTTTAAAATATTTAAATTATCAATAATATTAGTAATTTCACACTACTGTCTGTCGGCGCTCATAAACTTGTAGGACATAGATTCGTCGTTGTAATATAACAAAATATGTTGTGCGCTGACTTCGAGACTAAGTACTGTGTATGTAAGAAACGAACATATATTTAACATTTTTTTTTTGTAAAAATTAATTCTACAATAGATAATTTTAAAATTTAATTATTCTATCATACTATTTAATAAACGCTGTGATTAGTGAATTACATTACGATTACTTCAAATATTGAATAAGTAAAATATAAATCATAACATACAATATATTTTCGCAGATATCAATTTATCGATAAATATACCTCATCCGTTATTTAAACTGATACAATAATTATAATATGTACATTTTAGTAGAAATGGGTCAACACGGATAGTAGATACACATTTAGCCACTGGCTATTTACAACATTTATCATCATAAAGTTTGTTAAGTATTCGGTAAACTTAGTATTATTGTTGGTATTATTCTGTCCATAGCGGCATTGTTTGATCGTTTCTACATTAGAACTACATCTATCTCGAATTGACAGGATACAAGTCGAGTTAAGCGCAACTCGAGTTGACCCATCCCTACGTTTTAGAATTGTTAGTGTGATTTGATTTGAAACAAGTTTTAGTTTTATAAATGTTAAATTTTGCAATTCCTGAATATTTGTTGAGTCTCAAATTTGAATGTGTCAGTTATTATGGCTCGTTTATATTACGATTAAGGTCATCTAGTAACATGAGCAATTTACATTGACTTCGTAAAGGAAATTTATAACATGGAAGCAACGAAGTAGGTATTTTATCTTTTTCTAACTGAACACAACCCAAATAAATGATCATAGTGGTAAAAAATCGTAGTTTTATTGTAGCGGCACCATCACCACGATTATGTGTGCCATACAACAGTAGTGGTAAGCGCTGCTTTGTGTGTTCTAGATGTGTAAGTTTATGTGTGGAATAGAGACAGACCTAAAGTTATTCCTCTAGATAACTTAGTGGGTTACTAATGAACTATCTTAAATACGTCTCACGATGTGTGGTTTATTATATACATGGCCATAGGTGGTAATTGTCACTTATCATGAGATAGATTGCTTTCTCGCGTGATATCTGCCTTACATCCAGTTAATTTCCACATTTATTAATTTCAGGATTGATTCAGACTTACCAAACAAAATGGCTCATTTAGAATTAATGGATATAGATGGGACAAGAACGGACATTGCAGTTCCCGAAACAAGTTCACGCGTGCTTAGAAAACGAAAGTCCTTTGCTCCAGAAAATAAATCTTCAAACCGTAGAGTTAGTATGAAGCCTCGCAAGCATAGTCTCGCTGAGAACGCCAACCCGAAACAAATTGAGGCTCTATATCTTAACAAGAAAGTTAAAACTCTATCCCAGACCTTAGAAACAATCTATGAAGAGCCCAAAGTCAACAATACTGATACTGAAACGCTAATAAGTGGCAGGAAAATAAAAAGACTGTTAACATTCCAAATAGGTAATCATTACACAAAAGAAAAGATAAAGAAACGTAGAGCTAAGATTAAGAAACTATTAGGTAACAAAACATTTTTGAATAGAAAAAAAATACCCATGCAAGTATTTTTGAAAACTATTGAGTGTTTGGAGTTAGATGAAGTGAGTACAGAAAGTGAAAAAACTATCCCTACTGTTTGATATTATTCTTACCTATGGTATTTGTGAACAATGTTGTGTATTGAATCTATTATGTCAAATTATGGCTTCTGTATGATGAGTATTAAATGGCTGATATCAAAGTTGTTGTATATTTAATAATTCTTAGTTATTTGTCTTTGAAAGTTGTACGGGTTGTACAACCTTTAAAGACCACTAACTTTGTGGTTGGATCCGAATCAACCCCATGCCTATTTCCCAATTTGAGTGTTAAGTGCTGTTGTGTTTTGCTCCGAACGGTGTCTAAAGAGGGACATATCCGACACATTCCAACTTAGTCCTCATGAGTAGCAACACATTTGTGGCCCACTACAGGTAAGACTGATCTTATCTGGGGTTGATTACAAATGTCCATAGGGGCCAGCGCGGTGGACTATCTATCTGAAACACTCAGTCTAAGACTTCTCTCAGACTGAGTGCCCTACTGCTGGGCAGGGGTCTTCACCCCTGCCCAGCAGTAGGGCAATAATGGGTTGAGGATGATTTAAAAGCAAAATCATATTTGCTGCTATTCATTGAAATGAAGAGCAGCAAATATACACCTAAGAAATTTATTGTTTAAATATTGTTAATTTGATCCTAATGGATTTTGGTTGTCCTTAACGTAAATTTTAAGGAACAAATTTTAAAATCTGAATGAAAAAAAAACAAACCTCATAAATTTTCAGAATAGCATTCAAGAATCACATTTACTTATCCTGCAATACAAGTCTCCATTTTTGTGTATTTTTATATAACTAAAGAAGTACTTATAATATAAATAATGTACAAAACTCATAAGATTATTTGAAGAAATCAAAGAACAATAAGTATATTAAGTTTTTATTATGTCCTTAAGCTTAAATACAATATCAAACTATCACCATAAATATTGTAATATAATGAGATTCCTTATTTGTACGAGAAATGCATTTATTTGTGTATAATACTGTAAACTTACATAATTAACTGTCACTAATTATAACATGCTAATTAAGTAGTTGCCTGCACTAGACAAATCTCCGAAGTATCTGGACATCCATCATATTTTTTCAGCTGACTGGAATTGGCTTGATCTAACTGAACACAAACACACTTAGGTTTCTCGTCACCAGGAGTGTAGAACTGTCGTGGGACTCCAACCCAACTCCTTACTACACCTCCACTGTAGAAAAATAAAAAAGAATTCGAAATTATTACAAGCTTTGTAATTGATATTTATGAATAAACACATTTATATAAATGGGCTTTTCATCTTGTCTATATTATTGGAATTTTGTAATCAATTTTACACAACTTTCCCAAAGACTATAACTTGAAATTTTATGCAATAGCGATCAACACTTATACATAAAGGTCATGAAAAATAAAAAAATTCATAAATTTCTTGCTGAAAATAGGAATGTTTTGTAAATTTTGTTTCTCATGTTAGAAAGGCATGGGTCAAAAATTAGGAATTTATTTAGATAAGCTAGAATTAGGATATTTCTAGATTGTCTAAAGATCAACTGTAGAGTGCTAGTAAAGAATGCTTTCAAGATGATTAAAATTACTACAGGCCACAAGGATAAATGCCATAAATCGTTGTCAAAATCATTACTATCAAATTATTTACCTTGATTTAGTACACCAAACTTTTGATCCATCATCCTCACTCCAGGACATATTGCAAGGAGGGTATAATTCCTCTTCCTTTTTAGCTCTTTCTTTATCTTCCCGGCAAGTCTGCAACCTCTCTTTTAACACCTTCAAATAACTTGTGTCTTTCCCATACTTATCATAGTACCTCCCAGCTAGCAGACCTGAATAGTTAAATGATATACATACAATAATTGTCTAAGGAACTATTCATTGATATAACATATCACTGTTTGAATTGAATAAAAACAACTCAAAAACGCTAATTAAGAGATCCAAATGAAACATTTCTTCATTTGGTTTTTATTTTTAATGATTGAAGTAAAAATAATAGAATTAAGTGGTCATTAATCATGGTGTACTTACAACACCAAGGTTTCCATTCTAGCCATTTTTAGATAAAACTTTAACCTAAATTGTTCAATTTCGAATTATGTAGTTATTCTTACAAAAACAGCAATTTATAACATGTATTTATTTATAGAACATGTATTAGTTACAAGCTTAGCACCGCGGTAATACACGCGTTTAAAAATGTAACTTGACTTAATTAAGGTCAGGTCAAGTGCAGCGCACCTATCCTTTAAATATCAGAAATGACTCGCATAATGCAACTAACGACATCTTACAGACGTAAGACTACAGACACGACTTACAGACGTACAGACTATAGAACAATAACACAAAGTCATTTGACAGACGCAGACGGCGCCGTTCACGTAAGTTGACAAATCCACCATTTTAATTTTAGTGTTATTTATACCTGTGACGTTAGATGACCTGATTTCAGTTATCAACGTAAATCGCAAAATATTTAACGTTTGGTAACAAACCAATAAGGTTAGTATATAGTTTACAGATTTTACTTTAAATCTATGGCTGTTTATTATTTATTCATGGTTAATTTAGTGGTCAAGTGCGCCTCATTTATTCGTCGTATGGCGCACTTGCCCCAAGGCAGAAGTCGCCAACCTTTATTGTGAAATTGCTTTTTGAACGCTATGTTAAAAGCACTTTTGACTGCTACTTGCACTTGGACTTTTTATCGTATGTAGTTAGTAAACGACCACCTGATGGTAAGTGGTCAAAGCCGCCCATGGACATAAATAATCATCCTTAAGTTTAATTACAATTAAATCATACCTAAGTTTAATCACAGATTCGTTGCTACAGAGAACTAAGGTGTTCGTCTCGTATTTAAGTATAGCCGGCAACATCGCCTCTCCAAACCGAAACACAAATTGCTTTATGGAGGATTATGAGGGTGGCGGTAGTACCTCCCCGGTCGAACTAAACGAGTTATACCATCTGGCGAACCGATTTATTCGCCAAGGTGACTTTCATGGTGTTGTAATTTGTTTTAGATGGTTCGCTCTTACAAAAGAAAAAGGAAAAATCCATCGTGGTCCAAGGAAACTTTATATAAAGCAGTTGAAGCTGTTAAATCGGGTACATTATCTGGGTACAAAGCAGCAATTTTTTTAATATACCTCGTAAAACAATAATGGATCATGTGACAGGTAGAAGGGGCCAAAAATCGTACACACGAGGCAGACCAACAGCATTAGCAGCTGAAATTGAACTAAAATTGGCTAACTGCCTACACGTCATGGAGAGACACGGCTTTGGCTTGAGTAGAAAAGAGGTACTAGATCTTGTTGGCGAGTATGTCAAAACTAACAACTTAAATACATGTTTTACTAATAATGTTCCTGGAAAGGATTGGCTATCCAATTTTATGTCTCGACATAGCTTGTCAATAAAAAAGCCTCAAGCTGTTGAAGTTGTGCGTAAAAAAGCAGCTGATCCATTTATTATTCAAGAATTCTACGATATTGTAGAAAAAGTTATTAAAGATTTGGGACTAGAGAATAAGCCAGACAGAATCTATAATATCAACGAGACAAGTTATTGCAGTGACCCTAAAAAAACAAAAGTTGTCGGTTTGAAGGGATTTCCCTCAACTAGGATAACAACTTCAGCTGGCAAATGTAACACCACCGTCTTGTTCGCCAGCAATGCAGCTGGAGGCAAAGGACCTCCTTTTATAATTTATAAAGGCAGGTATGTCTGGAGTGGGTGGACATCGAAAAATGCCTATCCTGGAACGTTGTACGCTGCAACAACCAACAGTTCCAACCGTTGGTTGTTTCAATCCACTGAATCAGGAGCTTTTGAAGAATTTATTATAAAAAGTTTCATTCCTATGGTTCGCAATAAGGACGATCCAACACTCTTAATTTATGATGGTCATAGCACCCACGTACGACTTTCTGTAATAGAAAAAGCTAAAGAAAATAACATCACCATCATAAAGTTACCCGCACATACAAGCCACATACTTCAACCGCTTGATCTTGGTGTATTTAAACCTTATAAAGACCTTATAAATAGTAAAATGGCAAAGGACACACCAAGGGAAAAAGATACCAAAAGATCAATTTTCAGAGTTAGTTGGAAAAGTTTGGAATGATCTGGACCCTAATGTTATAAAAAGTGGATTTAAAAAAGTGGGATCTATCCATTTAATCGAAATGCTGTTCCGGAGCATAAATTAGATCCTGAAGCTCTAAAGACATGGAAAAAACATTACGAGAAGCTATCAAATGCACAAATACTTACATGCTATACACCATTAACCTTGAGCACATTGTGCCTAATAATAATAAATTCTCATTTTAAATTAAGTCCGATCAAAACAAACAACGTTAGTGTTGTTGATTCAAATACTTCCAAACAATCATCATTTGAGGATTTATTATTAGAATCGATGAAACACTCAGAGACTAGTAATATTCGAAAAAGAAATGTAAGAATTTCGGGTAATGCCGAAGTTATAACACATGAAGAGGTCATAAAAAGACTTAAACAAAAAGAAGACTACAAAGCTAATAAGGAAAAAGAAAAAGAGGACAGAAGGAGACAGAAAGAAAGTAAAAAAAAACTTGATAACCCATCATCAATAAAAGTGCATACATTAAATGAAAAATTAAAGAGTGATAGTCAGAATTTGCCATTTCGCGCATTAAATTATATATACTTACCCGTATCTTTGCAAACGTCAGATTTACCAAAAACGAAGGAATCAAAAGTTGTTATAACATGTAATGTAAAATTAGAGATGAGTAATATTAAAGTAACAGTAGGGTCTGGTACAAAAGTAACTACAGGATCAGTTTTAAAAATGAGATTATTTAAAAATGACAGCAGTATTAAAATAAACGATCTATTAGGACATACAGATAAATATAATGAATGTGAAGTTACATCGATAAATAAAGACAAACATAAGGTTTACAAAGATGGTTTGAATGAAACATGCAATATAATAAAAGGAAAAAATATGAACAGTGTAAAAAATATAAAAAAAGAAAAAAATAGTAAAACAAATGGTAAAGAAAACACAACCAAAGTAAGAAAATGTTTTGTGAAAAAGAAGACAGTGAAAGTAAATAAATGTTACAGTGATTCAAGTAGTGATATTTCCGACATTCAGTTAAGCGCAGATGAATCAGATATTTCCGAGTATCAAACATTGGATGATAATATTACATCGTGCTTAGAAAATCATTTTGAAAAAGAAAACTGTAATTTACCGTTTGGATTCAGTGACATACATTATTTCACGGGAAATTTCAAAGATTTAAAAGAAGTTGACTGGGTTATTGTAAAATTTACCACAAAAAAAAGTATTAAACACTTTGTAGGTCATATTTTATTGTTTAAAGATAATGTTCCAACAGTTAAATTCCTGAGAAAAGTTAAAACTGGTGAAAAATATATCTTTTCCTACCCATGTGTAGAAGACATTTGTGAAATACATCACCTGGATGATATAATTGTGGTATTACCACAACCAACCACTACTCGAAGGGGCCAAGTATTATTTAATATTGATTTTAGTAATTACAACATACAATAAAAGTTTATTATGTTGAATTTAGGCATTTAAGTATTTCATATGCTTCATAATCTACTAATTAAGTATAACATTATTTACAATTTAAAGCCGAGTGTTTTATCGAAAATAACAATATTTTAAATAATAATATTTTCAATCTCATAACGTAAGTAATATTTAGTATTATTACATTTCAATTTGTATGTATTCTTCCTAAACTGTTTATTTAATTGCAACGTTTTATTTTCTCATGTGATTCGTGTGAGAATAAGTGATATATTTTAATTGGTACGGGTGATAATTTCATTTTTTATGAATAAAGTGGAAATAGTGTTAAAATTTAAAAACATATTTTATTTCGGCATATTCGCTTTAAAGTTAATTGAACTCGTACATATAATTACCATATTTTCATACCAAAATCAAAATAATATATTAATATTTTTAACCGACTTCAAAAAAGGAGGGAGTTCTCAATTCGACTGTATTTTTTTACCATAAAATGTTGTCGTCTCCTGATTACTAAATGTATGGCGCACTTACCACAAATTCAATTTGAAAGGTGCCGTTGCTAATGGAAGAGAATTATTACAATATAAATAAAAATAATATTATTAGAAAACAAAGATCTATGGAATTAATTATTTTTTTCTTCCTAATGTAATGTATTAACAGACTTTTTTGGATAGGGTGCACTTTCCCCATTTTCAGTTGCACGTGCGAACTTTCTATGTTTATTTTCTTTTAGCAAAATATCATCGATTTATTGATGCCATTTATTTGAATCGATATTGGTTGTAGCCAAGAAATACCAAATATTCTTAAATAAATAAATTTACACTTCAAAGTCAGCCTAAAAAACATTTATGAAATATTATTTATTTATTTCGAAATCATCTATGAAAAAAGTATGGCGCACTTGCCCCCCCTGACCTTACATGTTACGTGCGCGTACAGCGCGCGCGGTTTTTTTTTTTTATAGAATGGAAGAAGCAAACGAGTATGCAGCCCACCTGATGGTAAGTGGCTACTGCCGCCCATGGACATCTGTGTAATCAACCCTAGGCAAGATCAAAGTCTCACCTAAGGTTAGCCACAGATGCGTTGCTACCCTTGAGGACTAAGATGGAATGCCTCGGAAAAGTATGTCTCCCTTCAGACCTTCAGACCAAAACACAGCAGCACTTAACACTGCTGTTATAAGGCAGAATTAGATGTTGAGGTGGTGCTTCTGGAGTCGAACCACAAAGAGTACTGCCACCTTGCGGTTTAGCCTAAGTTACGCTCGGTCCAGTGGTTTCACAGATTAAGAACAAAAAGACAGACAAAAATTCAGTAACTGATGTTTTTTCATCAGTATTGAATATACTTTTATATGCATTTGGTAAAAGGCTATTATTTTGATATTACAAACAGACACTTCAATTTTATTTATATGTATAGATTGAACTATTGAGACTTAAAATAGTAAATGTGGTTTGTGATGAAAAGTATACTTATCTAAAATGTTACAAATTAGTCTTTAGGAATAGCAATGGACTAGTGGACAATGTAGGACTTTATTTTATCTAGGTTTGATTACAGATCTCCACAGGCAGAAATGGTAGCTTATCATCAAGTTTCCAAGTGTAGTTCGACAAGGGAAGTACCATCGCCACACCTACTTCTAGCATGAAGCTGTTCCTGCGTTTCAGTGGAAGGGTGTGAATGCCGGCTCATTTTTGTATGAAGCGACCATCTTACTCCTCGGTAGTAGCAATGCATCTGTGATCGACTTTCTAATGAACCCATATTCTATATGAAGTTGCTTACAGATGTCCATGGGCGGTAGTTATCACTTGCCATCAGATGGACTGCATGCTTGTTTGCTACTTCAGGCTGATAAAAAAAAGTGTGCTGCATGCTTGTTTAATTCAATAATAAAATAAAAAGACATCCATAGATCCCTTCTAAAGATAAATCTAAAACACAAGCTTAATAATTTCTATTATGAGAGAGAAATATGTGTACACCAGCTATAAACAAATCACAGGTGTCTACAAAAGCTTTAATTTTATAATGTTTTTTATAGAAAACAAAACAAAACATCTGCGACGAATCACATGGCGGAGCGGTCACAATACCGGTCTGAGACATCTAAGTGATGAGTTTAGATTTCTGTTCTGGGTCTGGGTGTTTGTGTATTCGTCTTTGTGTGTCCATGGCACCGACGACACAGGAGAAAATTCTACTGTGGGGCTATGACTGTAGAAAGCGTTTATAAGGCTTCTGCTAAATGATTTGCACAAAACGTAAGATGTGGCAATCACTAGTGATATTTACAGGTTGTGATGGTGGTAGATTTCTTCTATTTCTGCCTGCTATAACAGTATTAATGCTGTTGTGTTCTGGTTTGAAAGTAAAATATAATCAGAGCAGCGCACTTGTAACCAACATGAAGTAAGACTGATTTTATCAGGGGTTGATTACAGATGTCCATTGGCAGTGGCCACTT
>MOOZ01045263.1:109946-120282 GCA_002930495.1 Cecropterus lyciades | reverse complement strand
TCAATATTTAAAATTTAATAAAGGTAAGTTATGATGCAGGAACACAAGGCTCTCTGCACGTTCTGGTAACAGCCTATTCCTCTTTTCTTCGTAGACGTAGTGCTTGCAGGTGCACATAGAAACACTCTTGCTGCACACCGAGTTACTCGGCCGAGTACTCGGGTGAAAAAAAATTGAGCCGAGTAACACACCGTACTCGTTACTCGGCAAAAATGTTACTCGGCGCATCTCTACTATTTATATAATCCGATGTTCCATTTGGAGTCTATTCGTGACGTCTATAAAAAAATATTTTATTGAACACGCAAAAGAATAGTTATTAAAATTGTCACAAGTTCATTCATATTAATAATAAATAAGCTGGTTTTTTGTGTTCCTCTTCTGGGACTTTTTTGTGTTCGGCCTGTAGCTTCGTAGCAAGGTTATGGTCAAAGAAAATCTAAAACATTTTTAGCTGTGTTGGTTTGATTTAATTTTGTATGCAATTTTCGTTGTCTTGAACATTTTATTTAAATATTAAGCTTACGTTAGAACCAAATGGAGGCTTTGGTTGCTTGGGGATGACAAACACGACATGAAAAGTAAATTAAATATACATAAATTAATATATTACAATAATATGCTCACAAAAAGTTTTCATTTATTTACAATATTAGACTAACTTGATAAAACCATTTTATTTTAATATGTGACTGTTATTCGCAGTACATTATTTTCATGCTTAGTTTAGCTTACAGATTCACCCATACAAACTGAAAAGAACTAATTATTTATTAACGTTATTAAGTAAACAAAAGATCAGATGCCGCTCGCGTAGTAATGTAATTTGGGGTGAAAATTATATAAAAAACACATATATACACACATACATATGGAACGTTGTGTAAATGTTTCGTGCTCATCAATAACTATCTTTACGGACACTAACATACGAAAAGCTGTTTAAATATTTATAATGTTAATATATAAACATAAAATTGAGGTGTTAAATGTCGTGTATGCATCTCCAATGTATGTCCCAAAAAGTCCTTTCCCCAAATGGGGAACGCCTGGGGAATACTCTGCCATGTTGCTCCAGCGTTTGGAGATTGAGGCTTACTAGCGTCTAAATAAAATTAATTGCATAGCGTAAATGATCACACACTTATCAACTTCATTTATTAGCAATATGTACATAAAGACGAATCCTATTAAATGAAGATATAATCGACTCTTTGTTTGCAAATGAATTTTGACATAATTGACCAAGTCGCCCGAAAACATTGATAGACTAAGAAGTAAATGAAGATTTATTTACGGTATTTTTAATTAATAAAAGCTTATTGAAAGGCCGCCTTATTCGCGCGTAGAATCAGCTAAACTATTGCGATGTTTTGTCTCGTTCTAGGTAATCATTCGAAATGATATGATAGAAAGAGATAAAACATTAAATATTCAATCTTTAGTCCAGTGCTGATCATACGCTTTTTCGTGATAAGGGGAAGCTATAATGATGACTAAGCATATTTGTGACTCCAATAGACGATTGTGCAGAGAACTGTATCTAGTAATCTCTCCAGTAAATCTATACAAATAGGCAGTCTAATTAAAATACCGTAAATATTTCTACCTAGAAATATTTTCCCAAAAATCATAAGATAATAGAATGCGTGCGATTGAAGTGAAATTTCTTTGGCGTTATGAGATTATAAAGGCACTTGAAATAATATTTTTTGGTTCGCAAATATAAAATAATTTGTATATATCATATAACAATATGTCATACAACTTAATATGTAACTATAAAAAAAAACTAAGTGCCCCGGTATAAATTTTGTCTTGTATGCCACGGTACGTGTCTGACACGCCTAATGCCTGTAAATATAAACGAACCTTTAAAAATTCAAGTCATTTGGAAAATACGCCAAAAGAAGTTTAACTTCAAAATATAAAGATAAAAATAAAATAGCAAAGGTATTCTGTACATTCGTGTGAAAATTTATAGAAACATATATATTTTTCATAAGCTGTTAACAATTGCTCTAAGTCCCTGAACTGTAGATAAAAAATGAAAAAAAAAATGAACTTTAAAATTACAAGTTCCTCTAAAAATTTCATTTATTACATGTAAGCTTAGGTAATATTTTCAATATTTTTTATCTCCCTAGTGACTCGTTTTCCATTTAGTCACAATATGTTAAGTGTAAAACAACAAATGAAAGTTTATTTATTCGAAATATAGATTTAATATCCATAGGAATGAATTATTAATCGTACATTAAGTTTGTTAGTTAAGTTTTATATCTGCCCGATAGTTAAGCTCTTGTTATATTTTAGTTTGAATTTTTTTATTGAATTTTTCCTTTATTTTATCGCTTTAGTTACTGTAAAATCTTTATGAGATCATATTTGGATGCTGTTGGAATTACAAAATTTATTTTTTCTGTATTTTTTGTTTCTGTGTATATTTGTTTTTATCGAACGATAAATATTTAAACAAGTATACATTCTCGCTCGCAAACCACCTTCGTCCCACCCAAGTGTTGTATATTCTATATTTATACGTTTCGTTATGTATATTTACGGTGAATGAAGAGTCTTTTTGAGAATTGAATTCAAAAATAATGGAAATTAAAACTTATCTACATATTTTATATTTATATGTCAGTTTTCCGAAAAATAAATACAATCGTAACTATGTGTTACAGAAAAGAAAATTCTACATACACACCTATAAATTCATCAATGCTTAGGCGTTCCAGCTTAGTCTTAGGTTTCAGCCTAGGCCTTATGATCTGTTTTGTGACCAAACACGACTAAATTCTTATGAAAGATCTCGTTCATTCACTGTTCTTTCCTATCCAACATTAATTGGATTTTTTGTACCAAATTATCATATTAATAATTTTAAGTGGAAGTAAAAAAGTGTACTAATTATTGTCTATCTCCTAAAGTGGAAGATTGAATACATTAACTATGTGTATCCTACTGATATAAAATGCGAAAGTTTGTGAGGATGTATGTGTGTGTACCCTTTCACATCGAAACGACTTCTTGAATTTGGATAAAATTTGGCAAACATATTTTTTTGTCTGTGCTACATAATTCAAGGGCGGAGCCGCGGGAAAAAGCTAGTATTCAATATAGGCAAATTAAGTACCGTATGTTTTGTTTGTCAACCGATTTGCTTGATTAATTTGATAGCTATTGACAAGCTTTACTGTTAGTAATAAAAAAATGGAAAATTAATAATTATTGTCCTGGATATAAAATGTATATATCCTAGAATTGCTTTGAACTTATTCATATTGGGTTTAAATGTACGATAAAATAATCAGTATACTTTTTTGTTACTCCCCACAAAATATTATTTAAGGTATAATTAAAATCATTGTTATGGACTCATAGGTTAACTTTATTTATTTAAGCTCGGTTTAATACGGCTATTGTTATGCCCGGTACATACAGCTGCAATATATATTGATATTGGAGAGATGAGAGAGGTGGTAGAACCGTTATTTGGACCGGGTAGATGGCATCACTATATTTAATCTTACGTTACGCGAGGACTTCTTATGCCAAGTCGGCGGTACGGTAGGGGGAAGGGTGGAAGGGATTTTCGGGTCTCGAGGGTCTCCTCTTTATCCGGGCAGTTCTCTAGGGGGTTAAACCCCCCGGTATCTTAATATTACTTCACAACACTGTAATATTATAAAAAAATATTACAACGTAGAAAGGCAATATCAGAGTATATAAACCAATCCCGGGGAAGGATGTGGGTCTGGCTGACTTACATATAAGATGAGCCCTCAGAAGTGAAAACGCAGCTGTGATCAGGCTTCAGGTAGAACACATGTTCATAAGGAAGCCGGTTACAGGTGTCATGGGGGGTAGTCATCACTTAAAATGAGGTGGACTGTTCGCCCGTTTGTATACAAACTCTTAATATAACAATTATTTAACGGTACTTACAATAAGTATATAAAATAGGACATTGAAACATATTATGTTTATATTTAACAAAAGGGAAGGTCTTAATATAGCGTTATGAGTTATTAAGAAAAAGTGTCAAAAGATATCAAATTGCCAAATGTGACGTCACGAATTAAAAAAATAGCTTGAGTTTGTACGATGTATGTTCTCTAAAGCTTATATATGTCCTATGTGGCTTATCTTACTATATCAAATATGTATTGCAGCTGATATTCGGCACATGTGTTGATTCGGACTCACTATTTTAAGGCTAATTTTAATATGAATTTGCAATGTTTTTTGTACGCGTTACTGTTGAACGTGAGTGACTGTATAATATTTACAAGAGTATATATTTATTTGTATATTCATGACTAACCTTATACATGATTTACGCAAGTGAATGTCAGGAATGTGATCTTTCCGTACGTTCATAGCAATATTGTTAGATTGTTGCAAGCTTAGTTGTTAAATTTTGGTCACACAGACAGACGTATAAGCAGAACGTTGACTATTAGTGTATTACTTTTTAATTTTTGTAAAATAACACTGTTGTTTCCAAGATCATACATGTGATTTAGTGATTTTAAAAGAAAAGATTATAATGAAAAGGCGCATTGAGCTTTGTTCAAATAATTCCTAGTTCATATATTGATCTAAATAATAATTTGTATAAAAGCAAATACGCTTATAAAAACGCTTTTCGTATTTTATTGATTTGAATAAAACATTAATTATGTTGACGATACTATTGATATTGTAAATAAATGAAAAGTTAACGTTTTGTTTTCCATAATTTTTAAATATTTAAATAAAAATACCATAGTGCCTATCCATTTCATTTTTAGTCTGAACATTGTATGAAAAGTTAATATAAGCAATAGCAGTTGTTAAAAATATTTTGTATAATAATATAAATAGAATAACAATAATGTAATAAATCATATAAATTTTAACATAACTTATAAATATATAGACATTTACTTCCTACTTTGTATAATTGAGAAGAATTGTTATTTCTTGAAGTTAACAATTATTAAATGTAACTTCATTTGTACTCAATATGTCCATATGTTACATTTATTCGTTCAGTTGAATTCAATATTGTTATACATTGAGTTTGTATGAGTTTTGTTGTCTTGTATTGTCAGTCACTCACGCCGTCACTATACGTTCGAAGACATTTACCTGTTAGGCAATATGAAAATAAAAAAGTTTAATCTGTTTCAAGTTATTTTATTTAAATCCAAGGGGAGAAAAAAATGGCCGTATAGGTAAATAAAGGTCGGTTTAAAGGCCGTAAAAAATTATAATTAAACAGTTTTTAAAAAGTTTTTATCTACTTATCTGTAAAAATAAGATGGCTGAATAAAGAAATATACAGAGAAAAGAGACCAGCTGAGTTTCGTGTCGTATCTTCTGAGTTGTGTAACTGTCGGCAACATCTTTGAAGACACAGGTCATTTTTAACTAACTTCAAAGAAGGAGGAGGCTCTCAATTCGTCTGTATTTTTTTAGTGTAGCGATTTTCAAAACAAGCTATAGCTGTAATGCTTATTCTTTGTTAGATTTATTTACAATTTTATAATTTTCTATGTTGGCTTTTATTTTTTTTTACATTTAATAAATTTACAACCATAAAAATAGATTTTATGTTAATCGATCTTCACCGGGAGTTTGTGGCGAGCCTGAAGGGAGGGATGGCTTTGGTCCTCGTTGCCGCGTTTCTTCACCTAGAGGGTTTCTACGCTAGAGGGAGGGACGGTTGCGGACAGCTATTGTCGGAGTTCTGGCCTTTCGCCTCTGGTTACATTGGGATCGCGGCTGACCCAAGGGCACCTCCTGTGAGGTACGAACCTTGGCTTAGATCAGTTACGCTAAAAAAGGCGAATTTATGTTACCACGGATAAATGTAAGAGCTAAATTTTTCAGCTTCTCAGGCAAATTTGATAACACTAATTGTTAGCGTCTGTGCTGCTCGAACATATGAGTTTGTCCAACAATATTTTATGCTGTTTTACTGTCTGCCACTCATTCGATAAGTTTGTTGAACTATATTTATTATCAAGCGCCATAGAGTAGGGGAGACACACGGCTGCCTGTAAGCGGTAACGTCCGACGTTTAGAAAGGGAAATAAAATCGCGGTACTCTTTCTGTCTCTATTTACTAATGCATGCGGCATTAAATAACAGCTTGATTTTTAGAATAAAAAGTCACCAATAAGCTGCTTTTTACAAATTACACACGTTTTTGTCATTTTATATACAGATTATCAACCGCAGAAACTATTACAACAACTCGTCGAATCGTTCTATTATGCTCTTTCTTCTCGCTAATTGCTCATGCGCGAGAAGAGAGAGAAGGAACCGCAATGTTGTCTCTTTTTAACCGAAGGACATTAGGAAGCCTGGCTTCCCTGGCATATATATATATATAATACATTAATGTTATACGCAAGAGTTAGGGTGCGTCCACATCTGTCGAATGTGCCGCGAATGTGCAGCTCGTGAGCCGTTTGCGAGCTGCGCGCGTGCATTTCTTGCATGAGTTGCGCTAAAGAGCGCTCTTTGCAAGTCGCCAGATGTGGACGCATCCTTAGAGGGAGTTAGGTCGAAAAGCAAGAAGTCAAAGACGTAAAAATTGTATTCAAAAATGTCATTTGTCATCTTGACTTTCTTGACATCTTTAGTAACCAGGGATGATATTTAAAAAATACATCGATTTTTTTTGCGATGCATCAATCGAAACGGTTGCATCGATGTTTTTCGATATATCAAATTGAAACATCGATGTTTTTGATACATAGATGAAAAAATAAAATAGTTTAAGAACGAGTAACGCCCAGTAGAATATGTCGTAATAGCTCAAAATATTAGACAAAATGTGTGTTCTATATTATTAGTATATAATCTATGGAATAGGGTAAGAAGATATGAAATCAGGAAAATCAAATGCAACTTAGAATTTAAAGACAATCAATCATTTTTATTGTTTTTATTTTAATTATGAGTCCCAATATTTTATGTCCAAATTTGTAATAAAATAAAATTATATACCCGCTTTCCCTGAATTCGGGTGCGCTGTTGGGTTAATAACTGGGAAGCTTTAGAAAAAAGCCTTTCTGAAAGTACCGAGCTTACTACTAAATATACTTAATCCACGAACTCAGCTGCAAAAACTTTATCTATGAAGTATATTTTATTCGATGTATTGAATGAAATACATCGATGTATCGTAAAATATCGAGTATAACCGATGCATCGAAATGATATGAAACATCGAATAGTAAATATCGATGTTTTCGATGCATCGATGTATATCAAGTGTCTCTATTAGTAACATCAACAATACAATACAGTATATACAAATGTAGAAATGTACTCTGTGATTAACAATAAATAAAATAGTAAGAAACAAAGAGTACATAATATTATAAATAGGGGTAAGAATCTGCTAGCTTATGTACGGTGGTGCGAGTCATAATAAAATCAAATTATATGCCATGAATTAATATTAATTCGGATTTTAAAATACTGAAATCGGTGTCTGGTGATTAGTGTTTTCTGATACAATGTTTTTGGTACATCTAAATCTATGAAGCCCTAAACTCCTGTACGATTTCTACGGAAGATCTCTAAGTTAGTGAGTACCTTATAATAATATCGCTGCTTAAATAATAACGCCATTCAAAATTCATTAATTAAAAATTAAAAATACAGTTTTATAAAAATATTGTCTAGAGTTGATAACTTGGTGCTTTATCCAAGACATGGTACCACCTTCCACATGGTTTCACCATCTTAAGTAAGCAATTTTTGAAGGTGGTGGAACTTGGCGGTTTGACTTCGTAAGCACCATCGCCACACGTATTTCTGCCTGGTCCGAGAGCTGGTAGACATTTTTGTTAGATATTTGAGACATTTGACAAAAATTTCGTAGACATTTGAGGCACTCTGAAAATTTGTTTCTCTAGTTTTGTATATTTAAATTTACTCAAAAAAATATTACAAGTTGCCTCAAAAATTTTGTGCAATAATAAATTTACATGTCTTATATTGGACTTAGACTTGGATTTATCTTGACGACCCACGTAGTGGAGTCACCATACCGGTCTGACATGCAGTGGGTCGGGTTCGATCCCCGGCCAGACAGATATCTGAATGATGAGTTTAGATTTCTGTTCTGGATCTGGGTGTTTGTGTATTCGTCTTTGTGTGTCCATGGCACCCACGACACAGGAGAAAATCCTACTGTGGGGCTATGAGTGTAGAAAGCGTTTATGTTTTTTTATGGACCAAGTTATGCCAAAATGTACCAACAGCATAAAATTGATTTTGAGAAGATAGTGTTTACAGCTAGATTTGTCTTTACTTGTGGTTCAACTATCTGTATTCATTTATTATTATTACCAGTTCGTGCCTTTACTAACGAGCTTCCGTACACAGATATGTAGATTCTGTATAAATTCATTTTAATTTATTTATTGGTGTCAGTAACTCATATTTCACAATTTGTGGGTTGGTGCATTTTGACATAACTGGGTCCAATTGTATCTACCAAAAAATGTCTACCAGCTCTCCTACTATGATAACAGCAGTGATATGCGCTGTTGTGTTCTGGTCTGAAGGGAGACATACTTTCCGAGGCATTCCATCTTAGTCCTCAGGGATAGCAACGCATTAGCAGCTAACCTCGAATAAGGCTTATCTGGGGTTGATATCAGATGTCCATGGACGGCAGTGTCCACTCATCAGATGTACTGCATGAAGTAGAAAACGTCAACTTAAAAAAAGCTAAACTAAGATTTATTGTTACATATTTTTCGTTGGCAGCCACAACTGAAGAGCTGATGAAGATGGAAGCTGATGAAGAGCTGATGAAGGTGGAAATCAAAGAAGAACCTGACTATGAAACTACACGCATTTATCACCATAATAATATAAACAGGCTGAAACAAAACGGTTTGGTTTTGGTTGTCAACATTTTTTTAAAACACAAATTTAACTTGTACATTCTTTGTACATGAGAAATGGTTCTAATTGTCTGCTTATTAATATGTATATGATTTTATGCATCTTTGAAACATGCATTGCTGGATGTGCCGTTCTATTGTACCAGAGTTGAAAAAAAATCTGTTTACAATCTATACATATAAATAAAATTGAAGTGTCTGTTTGTAATATCAAAATAACAGATTTTTATCAAATGCATATGAAAGTATACGATACTGATAACAAAACATCAATCACTAAAATTTTTGTCTGTCTGTTTGTTTGTTCTGGGTAATCTCTGAAACCACTGAACCGATTTTGAAGGGACTTTCACTGTTAGATAGCTGATATCATAAGGCGTAACTTAGTCTACTATTTTTTTATGCGGGACCCTCACAAAATTTTCTAAATAGAATATTAGGATAAAAAATGAAAACCTAAGAAACCGCGCGCGCTCCACGTGCACGTATATATAACGTGTCAAGTTACATTTTTTAAACGCGGGTATAACCGCGGGGCTCAAGTAGTTTGTGATAAAATATAAACTAAATATTCGAGATGCACACAATAAATTTTACTAAGTATATAAATTTGAAAGTATTTGAGGATGTATGTGTGTCCGTTACTCTCTCACACAAAAAACCACTGGTCGGATTTCTCTTGAAATTTGGCACATAGATAGTTAATGACCTTGATTAATACATGGGATACATCGAAGCAGGGAGAACCACAGTAATGAGCTAGTATAATATAAATCTCTGAACTAAATTCAGTATTTGATTTCATGTCATTTGAAACATAAAGACAAAAAAATGTGCCAAATAAAATTGTATTTTGTATTAGTTATTGTCAATTGTCCAAACATCTATATACAAATAACGGGTATACAAGGATCGTCTTAATTGTCTGTATGAATTGCGTATATTTTTTATAAAACGCTGAACTATTTCTCAATTTACAGATGATGAATCATTAGTGGTGAAATTGCCTAAGAAAGAAAATGATGTTATGATTAAGGAAGAACGTTGTGATGTGTTAGTATTTTAATTATACACTATCCATCTATATTGTATATGAATAAATTATTATAAAAATCAAGGCTCCAATTGCTCAAAAATAATAAATTGAGGAATTAATTAAAGGATGGCGAGCATTAGAAAAATATAAGGTTTTTGTTTTTTTTTATTCGTATGTATTCATGTATGTCCATTTCTTTAGCAAGCGCTACAGCCCAAACGGCTCAACGAATTGTGACGTATTAGAATCGTCTCAGTTTGTGACATCTATAATAATATTATAAAGCTGAAGAGTTTGTTTGTTTGTTTGTTTGTTTGTTTAAACGCGCTAATCTCAGGAACTACTGGTCCGATTTGAAAAATTCTTTCGGTGTTAG
>MOOZ01045191.1:101376-121605 GCA_002930495.1 Cecropterus lyciades | reverse complement strand
GGGAGGTACCACCACACAATTTTTAGATTGACACATGTCTTTAGTATCAATAAGTGTGCCAGTTGATTTCAAGATGAGGTAACAATGCTTCTGCGATCATCTTCAAGTAGAACCTTTGTTCTAGATGGATTTGATACAAATGTCCATTGACTGAAATGACCACATCAGATGCTTATTTGAAATTAAACTTAAGGCTTGGAATAAAAAATAAAGTGAAGCAAACCTTACAAAAAATTGTTTAAATTATTTTCCAAACAATTTGGAAAGAGATAATTTTACATGCACACACAGCACACTAACATGACTTTTCATTATTTTACTGAACCTATTACTGTCTGGCTGTGGGGAGTAATAATATCGCCATCATGAAGGGCTTAAAAACGAGCTGTATCAATTTTCAGTCCATACCTGGATTGAATTCTTTGCATTCATCTTTAGGAGATCTTTCAATGCATTTTATTATTTCGAAAAATTGTAGTAATCATATATTAAAACAGAATAATCTTAAATATATTTATTTACTTACATTGCTAAATGTTACATAACTACGTTACTAAGTTAACTAAATTTACATAATTTTATATTTTATAAAATTAAAATTCATCTTACTGAAGTTTCATTACATATAGCATGTTATAAATTAAATGATGCTTCCAAACTTCTTGGGTTCACACTGAACTCATCCATACCAATGATGTATATCGGTAAACTACAATAATTTATGAACTAAGATAGTGTATGCGAGTTATGTTTATAAAGCTCCATCTATGATTTTAACATCGAACTTATTAGAGGTAATTAAAATTATAACACTGGCAGTCTCAAACCAAAGGCACCAAGCTTTATGGACAATACAATGAGATTTGCTTTAATTTACAATTATTAATTATTTTTATGTATCGGGTGATTATATTATTTAACTTTTGGTTCGTAATTAGCGCCATCTCTACCTTCTACCTTGCATTTCTTACATATTTTTCAACAAACGCATTTTATAAAATGGTTCAATTATGTAGTATTGATATCAAAATGATTATTTAACTAGATGTAATGTGATCTATCTATATGTTACACATATTATTTAAAATAATAACAGGGTTCAAGCCAAAGTAATGTAACTTCAGTACAATGTACCTTAGTATGTGGATACCTATTTTTCTTTCTAAAGCGTCTACTAAAACTACATTAATATTATGAGGCACAGGTATATAGAAAATGAATGAGGCAATTATCATAGTAAATAGGCACGTGATTAAAGATCCATACAACTTTTAATATGATATGAACAGGTTTCACATTTTGGGATTTTTATGTACATACAAATGTAGCTGACATTAAAACCACCAATAATTACAAATAATGCTTCAGTAGAACATTACCTTTACTTGTAAATAAAAAACTACATGTTACCGTGATTTTGTTTGGATACATGAATATTAACAACAATATTTTATCAACCATTTCAATAACATAAATGTATAATACCATGTATACAATATATTTAATTTATTTCATAAATAATAAGATAGTCACACAATATATTGAACTGTGAATATCCAAGTACTATATAAAAAAGCGTCTCTATTATTCCTATAACCGATTAAGCTATTTGAGTGTGAAAAATGTATACAAAAATATTAGAATTAACATAATTAATAATAACATTCTTATTTAATAGTCTTCCTTTCTTTTTATGTGTATCCATTTGGAATTATACAAAACTATATACATACATAGAAATCAATGTTTCATTTTACAATACTATTATGCAGATATTAGACGCTTATTGTCATGAGAGCCAAATTATATAAGAAGAGGAGCCATAAAAAAATCACAAGTACATTTTAAAATAAACATACATATAGTAAGCTTATAAAACATAAAAATATTTATGTATTGCTTATTCTTTTGGATTAGGTACATTATATTATCTATATTAAATCGCAACTGATACCTACTTTAGTAATCTATTTTACATATATGTTTTGTTTAAGAACATAATCAGCCACAGATCCATTTATGAGTAAAATATCAACACAATCAAATTACTATGTGTTTATTGATTCTTCGTCTTCATCTTCCTCAACCCAATCACTGACTAAGCTTTTGATATTTTCATCTGCCTTTGAATCGGTATTGGTGAGGGGCAATTCTGCGTTCACTTCAAGATTATTAGTTTTTTCAGTGTCTTCTTTTGGGGCAGTCACTTCCTTATTTTCTTTTACTTCCATTGCAGCGTCCTCCTTATTTTCCACAGCGCTTGGGATATCTTCTTCTTGAGAGTCATTATCATCCCAATCATTTAAGAGAGACGATATTTTGTCGGGGGTCTTGGTAGTTTCATTAGATAGCACAGTTTCATTAGCAGGTTCTGTTTCTTGAATATTTGCTGCATCTTCATTATCAAGCACACTTGTTATATCTTCTTCAGCCTCGTTTATTGGTTCAACAGAGAGTGATACCGTTGGTGTTTGTTCTGTTTGAGCAATTTGTTTTTCCATTTCTTGTTGGATATTTTCTATAGATTCTTCTAATTCTGGTTGGGAGTCAGTTTCCATTGCCTCACATTCTGTGGTGCTCTTTTGGTTATCTGCTTGTATATTTTGATCTTGACTTGAAGTTTCCATTTCATCATCTGACCATTCAGATGTTAAATTTTTTATTTGCTCTATAGCTTTTATTTGTGACACTTCCCCATTATTTATGGGTTCGTTAACTACTGAGGTACTTATGGTTGGGCTGGGTGACACATTAGCTGATGATTGAATCGCTTTAGCAATATTTTCGACTGTCTCAGGTTCAGTGCTTTCTTCATTATTGATACTTTGAATATCTGTACCAGTATCAGGAATTTGTTGTTCAGGAATAGAATCAATTTCTGCTTCATGTAAGATTGATGTACTTTCTGTGAGGGTGGTATGCTCTTCAGTAATAATAGTTTCTGTGACATTATTAATGTCTTCATTTGGTTGATCAGCAACTTCTTTTTCTTCTGAGGTGTTTTCACTATCATCATCATTCAAATTTGTTGAATTAGTAACAGTTTCTTCCAAAACTGGCTGTGTTTCAGTATTGACTATTACATCTGGCTGAGCACCATCTGTGAAGACAATCGTATTAGTTTCATTGAGGTTATCACCAATATGTGGTTCCGTAGCTGAATGTTCTGTAGTATGCATATCCACTTCTGCAGTTGAATGCATTTCTTCAGCATTTGAATCCATAGGAGGTAATTGTAGTTCTTGTTGTTTCTCGAGGGTCGCAGGTTCACTTTCTATAGGTGTATATTGCTCTTCAAGAGTTGTTTGATCACTTTCCATAGGTGTGATAGTTACTTGAGTACTGCTTATTGGTATTTCCATCTCTGCATCAGGAACAATATTCTGAGGAATACTGTTCTGCCACGAATCTTCCACTGGTGATTCTATTTCATGCGCACTCATTACTGGCGCTGATGTTGTAACTGTCTCGTAATTTTGTGTGATAATACCCGAAGTCGTCACAAACTGCGTCCCGAGGTTTTGAGATGATATCAATTGATACTCTTTATTTTGATCATCCACAGGATGACTGTATACAACTACAATGTTAGAATTATTTCCGGATACAACAGCCTCCGATACATTCATTGGGTATTCTGGTAAAATCATCATGTCATTTCCTTGTGTGCTGTTTAAATCAATTGTTGTTGTCATGTTGTTATCATGAGGAGTCGTCAAAACTGTCAAAGTTTTGCTAGGATCTCCATCTTCAAATATAATAGAATGGTTAGAAGACATGAACGCCTTGTATTCTTCTTCGTTAGATACCACAATTTGAATAGGTTGATTTACATTACCAGCTTTCTTGACTATCATTTTATGTTCTGGATTTACAGTTGCTACATTTGTATATTCTATAGATGTTGTTGGAATAATATGATGGGAAGTTTCTTCCATATCTGTATTAATCATATCAGGCATAAAGAATTCGTCTCGTGAAATTGTTTTCTCCTTCTTAATGATGAGATTATTATTTTTTACTACATACTCATTATTATCTATCATTACAATTTCCTCTTCATTATCCATAGACATAGTAGAATTGTGAACAAATTCATTTTGTTTGTTTGGTATACTTGTCACTGGATTTGCATTATGTATTGTATGTATTATTTTTGATGATGACGATGATGGTGTACAAAATCCAGAATTCAAAATTTTATGTTTTATAGCTGGTATCAATACTCGAGGCTTCTTAGAAACTACCTGAATATTTCCATCTGGTTGCTGTTGAATTTGATACTGCATATCAGTATCATCACTCTCATTTTCAAAAGTGATTGGTACTTCATATTTAACAACTTTTGGTTTTGGAGAAGGAGTCGCTATGACCGTATCTTTCATTTCTTTCTCATCATCAGAGATGTCTATAATACCATCATTCCTGGCTGATTCTTTGTGATTTGTTCGTAAATGAGCGTATAGGTTGTTTTCACGCAAAAACACTTTTAAACAATAAATACATTGCAGATTTGATTTCTTGTCGGCACTGTACTTGTGACCAGTTTTTTGTATGTGTATAAGAAGTTGGTTGGATGCAGCAAATTTTTCATTGCAAACATAACAACGGAAATTTTCATTTCTTCCATGTGTCAATTTGTGTTTAACAAGATATCTTTCAGTCAATGCGATGTAATTACAAATATTACATTTGGGGAAGTGATATTGAGGTGGAGGTTCTATCCCATGTTTCGAATACAAATGATGTAGCAAAGAATTTCTTTTCAATGTTTTCTGCCCACAGTATTCACATATGTTTAATACAGGCTTCTCATTGTGAACCTCAACTAGGTGACGACGGAATTTATAGTAAGTTGAAAAGTGTATTGCCTTTCCTGGAGCTCCACAGAGAAGACATATCCAGGGTCCTTTAACATTTTCAGCACCCAATGCAATTAATTTTGCTGCTTCCTTGGAATCAATAACTTCTGTCTCAAATGCAAAATCAGGTAACTTGCTTTTATTTTTCAACTCTTTTTCCTCTTCATATGGATGCGAACGAGGTTTCTTCTTTCCAGGAGTGTTCAGAATCTTCAGTTTGATATTCTTGTTGCTTTTAACCAAATGGGGATATTTCTTAAGAACCTCACTAATTATTTTAGCGTGATCTAAATTACTTGCTTGTTTACTATCTTTAGTTTCAATAGTAACTTTTGGACCACCATCCAAGATTTGATCAAATAGTTGATTTGAATCTCTCGGTTCATTTTTGACAGACATAATTGGTTGTGGAAAACTACTCTGGTCGTCACATATGCTATCAGATGGGTCATCATTAAATATATGGTCACTTGATATCTTTTTACATTCCACAATGTCTATTGTTGAGCGACCATGAATGAATGTCTTAGATGTAGAAGGATCTTCAAATATTCCTGATCTTTTATTTCCATATTGTTTTGTAGTTTCAGGATGCACCATCAAAGGTTTTGAAGTGTATGATATGTTAGTGAATGAATTGTCAAAAAGATTGTCAGATTCCAATTCTTCCGGAAGCTCATATCTTGTTGGACGAGGGTCTAAGATCACATTTTTATTTGGAGTTGAAATTGGCACTGCATAATCCATTGCACTTGAACTTCTATATGGAGGCTCGTGTGGAATAAAAGGGGTAGATTTTTTTAACTTCTGGGGTGTATTATTTTCGAAAGCATTAATATAGGAACGCTTATTATTAGTATTAGTGCTAGTATTGGTATTGGTATTGATATTGGTATTGTTATGAGTATTAGCATTTGTATTGGATGACGATGGAGAAGAATAACTTTTGTGTGCATTATATGATTTGTTATAACGTTTAGGATTTGAGTAACTATGCGATGGGGCTTCACGGAGAGGTTGACTCCGGTGTGCATCTAGTAACTTGGTGAGAACTGGCATATTCATAACAAGAGATGTTTGATATAGTCTTTCAAGCAGATCTATCTTGAATTCTAGTTGTCCAGTGTACATGAAGTTGACTATGGGAACGACGACGTCTGCCTGCAGGTCGTCCGGCATGACCAAACAGTCTTCGTACATCTCGCATGTGCGCTCCAGCAGCTCGAAGTATTCTGTGCAGGCGCTAAGCACCAATCTATGTACCTTAAGTTGAGCATTGTCTTGAAATTGGAGTGTCAGATCGCAATAGTCGGTACGGTTGAAGAAGTGCTTTAACCTCTGCAGAAAAAATATCCCCCAGTTGTCGACTTTCACTTGCTTTACGTCGGACATGATGCTGATTTAATTTTATCTCATCATTTCGCCATAACATACGCTGAAACGAAAACATACACAATTAATTCACACGCATATTATTGTTATAACAAACTTTTAACGATCGATACCCGTAATACGACAATTTCGCTTGACACAAATCACAGACGCGGTGACGCCGATGAACGGGGCACATTTTGTGTAAGAAAACTTTGATTTTGTTTGTTACACTTGAATTTTGCGCCAGTAAATTTGGTGTTTATTTCGAGAAACTTACCAGCAAAAACATCAATACTAGCTCACTTTATTTCACTCCCTTGTTCGTATCTCGGCAAACCGACGGGACAAAATTACTGCACCAATATTATTTGAAGTTGACAACATAGACGTAAGATGGCGGTGTTATAGGAGCGACGCTTTTAATTCTATAGTTTGTAGTAATGTGGAGTCAAAAGCTATACTTTTAATTTTTTTTTTAATAAGTGAACGTAATTGCATTTTCACAACAAAACATATACTGTCATTTTTTATAAAGTAGATATAAATGTAACCAAAATATTTATGATTAATTTCTTTAAAATAATAAGTAACTCAAATGACTACGTGCTTCTGGTGTCGCCATCTGAAGTATTGATTTGGCGCGTTCTAATTATACACATTGGCTTACTGTGGGACTGGGTGTGCTGAGGAAGATAGATGACGCATCACAACGGTACTTTGACTTCCTATTTAATAGATATGTATGATAGGGCAATAGATGGCTCTGTTATTATTTTGATTTTTGTCATATACATTTCGGAACGGCTGTGCAAGTTTAAAAGTCCCATTCATTTTATGCAATTTTTATTGGAGTGTATTTTAGTATAAATTGAATTTATGAAATTATAAATATTGTTTAAAATTAATCCGTCTAAAATAGTTAGTTACTTTTATTTATTTAAAATATGTATTGATATACATTTTATGTCCTAAGAATTATCAATTTTTACCCGACTGCGTCAGGAGGGTAATGTTTTTGGGTCGTATGTATGCATGTATGTTTGTTTGTATGTATGTCCATATCTTTGCCATGTAGCGTGGACCAAGCGGCTTGACGGATTGTGACGTATGATATATCATTCTAATCGTCTCAGTTTGGAGAGTGACTATATATACATTTTAAAATAGCGCCTACAAATAGGGCAAAAAAAGGGGAGACGCGACGACTTTTTTATTGTCACGACAATATGGGTATCAAATGAAAGCTAGTAAATAGACCATTCTCAAAAAATATATATTATAATACTTTTGCTTGACTATTTTTACAAAAATACAACATTTTAATTTAACTATTTATTTTTACACAAAAGCGTTAAATTAAATGAATCGTCATGAACAAAAAATCGTTTTAACAGACACAGTTTTTTGTTTTGAAATTTTTAATAATGTTATTAGTTTATAAATGTATTGTCTTTATAAATAATGACCATGACCAGGGGAAATGTTGTATTATGACCAGAGGAAAGAGGTATTGTAGGTCAATGATAAGATAAGGCAAATAAATTTGTACGCAAGCCACGTGACTTATTTTTGACAAGTTATGATTATCCCTCCCTAGTTATCCCTCCCCTTGGTGACCATCCATGGTATATAAGTAGACACCCCTCCTCCCCGTCTAGTTTTAACGTAGTAATTCATAAATACGGTTTTCGATCATATTTGTTAAAAAAATCGCGAGAATTCTTTTACGACTACGTAATCATATTACTCCCCCCCCTTCTCCCTGTGACCAAGCGTGGTATTTTGAAACCCCTCCCTGAAATGGTCACATGGTTTGAGTACGTTCTCTAAAGACGTTACTAGTAGTTAGGGTTGCCACCCGTATTGTAAAGTACTCATATAATAAAGTATTGTATGTTATTTGGGGTAATTGTACTCAATATTTTATGAGAAAAATACAGGAAAAAACCTTTATTTTGCATGGTGTGGGATTCAAAACAGTTCGTAAGCATTTTTGAGTGAAACAAACATTTTATTACAAGGTGGCTATCCACCTTACTTAGAGAGTGGTAGATATTTAGTTTTAGCAATCTTTTTTTTTGCTTCTTAAATTGTAAAGAAAGGTGTCGAAGAATAATCTGCTAGATAACTTGTATTGATTGATAAGAGTGTATTGTAAATATTGTAGGTAATACATATAAAATGATGAAAATAAATGAAAAAAAAAAAAAACAACTTTATTGAAACTTTCTACCGTCATAGTCAATGTAGAATTGCGTCGCGAATCGTTTAAATTCGAAGGAAACTCGTGAAGGTAAGGTTTCAGCCAATGAGTCAGTATGCTGAGCTGGTATGGCAGCAGCATACCAATGGTTTTTGGTTGCATTTGTAGAGGCTAAGGGGTCAAATGCTCCTCTTGGGGATGCTTAACGGTATATACATCAGACGTGCTTCTGAATTTCTAGAAGGGCGAGGACGGGCTTCGCAGGTGAGAATATTTGTTTGTCCATGTGTTTAAAAATCTGTCTGGTGCTGATTATAAATGTCCATGAGCGGTAGAGATCATCTACGTACCATTCGGTTGTCCCTGCATTTCCGGGCGGCACGAGTGGGAGCTCGAACTGTCCAGTCAAGTGACCCCGGGAAGGACGGCGGCATATGTGGTCGCATGCCGTCGTAAAGAACAGAAGGTACGGTGAGCGCCAATGCTCACTGGGAAAGATCCCGATAGGGTCATTGCACTTGGAGGACTTCGGTTGTGTTCCGGTAGAGATCCCGGAGTCCTCCACACAGCATTGAGGACAGCCACCGAGGGGTTTTAGTGCGATAAAAAATCCCACATAACCCGGCGTTACTGTTTGGAGGCATTTAGCGAGGAATGGCTGAGACCGAGACGGAGCTGCCAGTGGCTCGGTGCTGTCGTCTGCGTGGGATGCCCCGCAGGCGCATACTAGGTATATTAATTGTTTGACATTTTTAAATATATTGACATTTAATTTTCAGTTATCATTATTATTGTTAGTATTATCTGTATATTAATATTAATTATTATCGTTCTTAAATGTATATTCTCGTTTGTAATGTACTCTATATTTTTGTATCTCTCTCTCTCTCTATAAATAGTAAACTCGTATTAAATCTTTTTTTATCTGTTGTATTGTTTTTGTCATTAGTGTGTACTAACATAGTTCAATAAGTAAAATTGTTACTGACCAAATGAATCCCTGTTATTCGAAAATAAATGAATTTGAAATTTGAGATTTGTTTCTCCCACGGCGTCAGGTACTGCTTGAAGGTTTCCCCTTAAAAAAAAAGGTACCATTAGTGCACCTAATGCTATGCTCGTTTGTTACAAATTTTTATTTAAGGTGACTGTGGCCGATAAGTATCCTAATGTTTTTTTTATAATATGGAAATAGCAAACATGCAGTCCACCTAATGGTAAGTGGCCACTGCCGCCCATGGACATCTGTAATTAGTCCCAGATAAAATCAGGTCTTACCTGAGGTTAGCCACAGATGTGTTTTGTTTCTACCCCTGACGACTAAGGTGGGACGGTTCGGATAAGTATAACCCCTTACCACACCCTTCAGATCAGAACACAGCAATGTATAACACTGCTGTTATTAGGCAGAAATAAAATGTTTTTATTACGTTTGCAATATAGTGCCTAAGGACGTACCTGAATGCAAAATTGTAGAAGTTGCTAATGAATTTCAGCGCATTTGATTTCAGCGCAATTAATTAAAATCGAATGAATTTAATAGATACTTAAGACGACATAGCCTGTACTAATATACAAATGTGATGCTGTGTGTCTATTTGTTACTGAATGACGTAAGAATCACTGGTCCAATTTATATGAAATATTGCATGGATATAGCTTATTTATCTGGTCAACTTATAGTGTATTTTGGATTTCCATATTTTTTACTATTTAAAGATGGCGACTATTTTAATGTCCCGTAGCAAAGCACGGGTACTTTGGCTAGTAGTATATAACGGTATCATCACAGTAGCAGAGTGGCAGATTAACGGGGGAAAAGAGGCGGTCTCAAAATGACTACGAGTACTTTTTATCACCCTCGACCTCCCGAAGGGCGCCTTCTCCCTCGTGAGCTCGAGGAACTGGTGTCCTCCGTCCACCAGGGGGCCTAAGTCTGCAGTAGCAGCCTAGCGCGGCCACTGAAGATGACACCGCTGTTATTCCCTCAGTAGACAGTGTATCCACTGAGGGAATTGCCCGGGTAAAGAGGGGTTCTTCGAAGCCCGCAGACCTTACGCCAAGCGGCGACGCCACGCCGCGGCATAGGACGACTTTCAAAGTCAAAGTCAAAAGAGTTCTTTTTTAGGACATTTGAATAGCAAACAAGCATGCAGTCCACCTGATAGTAAGTGGTCTCTGCTGCACATGGAAATTTGTAAGCAACTTCATATTGAACAGGGGTTCTATTTAAAGGCAATTTCAGGTGCATTGCTACTCCCTAGGACTAAGATATAAATGAGGCGACCATCTTTTCAATCCATCCATCCATTCCATCTTTTCAAGTTAACCGGCATTCCTAGATTAAATCCTAAACAAGGCTTTAAAATATGCTTAATATTTAGGTACTTAATAAGTAGTATGGACTCGGAATTCTTGTAGATATAGTATATTACCTAATTTTTTAATTATTGTTTGTGCTTAGGTATTTTTTTAGTTTAGATATTATCTTGGCATATGGCAGTGCGGCGGGCTAAGTTACGTTATATTTGTTTTGTTTGAAAGATTTTAACCAAAACAACAAACACACTTGTATGTACAAATATTAAATGATAAGAAGGTCGTTCAAATGACATCAACTCTTAGGGCCGACATAAAAACAGTCGTAGTGCAATGTCGTACCATATTAATGCGTATCGCACAATAAGGTCGCTGTAGAGGCACGCCAAGAGTCGGCGCTTAGCAAACTTCGCTAAATCACGACGACGAAACTATGTTCTACGCGTATATGAGCGCCGTCTACAGTACTATCTACATCAAATATTTGAATTATTTTTTACTTTTTTGTGGCATGGAAGCCGGTCTTATTTTTTGTTAATTTTTTTTACGCTTTTTAGTGATATACTTACATTTGTACTAATACAATTTAACTAAATTCAATTAAATTAAATTAAATTTTGCCTTGTAAATATGAATGTACACGCAAATACAAATGTTAATTTAACCTTCAGTATGTAAAATTTAACCTAAACCTAAACCTAAGACACAACTTACAACACTTTTATAAATTGTATTAAGGTGAATGAAGGTTAGGTCTGACTTTATATGAACTAGGCGCACCCTCTCGCAGGGCGCTGCCGCGCATTGCTCGCTTAGTTTTATGTTTTCTGTTATGTTCCAACCTCCATCAATTCATTCAATTTCTCAAAATTTTACATTAAAAAGATTCAATGACTTTTTTCCTCCGATCAAAATTAACTGAATTAAGGAGGTTTAAGTACAAGGGCTGAACAGAAATGAAAAAAATCGTAGGTAGTAGAAAAAATAATTAGAAAATGTGTATCTTATTTCTTTTTAAATTGTTAAAAAAAATCGGTATCGATATCTCTAAAAAGCCATTAAACCTTTTTAATGTAATTTTTTTTACAACTTTTTTGTCTAATTTTTACAGTTTTCGAGTAATTGCGAAGCAGTGTTGTCCTTTTTTTAAACCCTTGCCGGGGGTTGCGGACACTAATACCTTTACCCATCGTTTTTGTATCATTAGAACTACATAATATTAAAATGCAAAGTTGAGTGTCAAATTTTGATTTTAGATCTTATTTGACAGGATTATTACCATAGAAGATGTCCTTATTTCCATCCCCCCATAGATTTTTGCATTGGATATGAAAAAATAGTGATCTAGAAACACTTCATTAGCTGACTCATGGTCTACTAATATGACCAGATTTTCTAAGCCTCAATAATATAAGAGTTTAATATTCTTTCCTTGACCAACTGTAAGCCTGTTGCCCGGTAAGCAGATAAGACGTTTGCACACTGAGAATACAATTTAATTTATGAAACCTTTTCGCATGGATATAATATAAACTTTTATGAAAACATATGTATTTTATTTTGTTTTGTTACTCTTCGGCACTCGCCACTGATCAAATTTTTGACTCTTTCTGACTACAATAAGATCTTTGATATGGTATGTGGTCTGAACTGTATCCTGATAACTTTTCTGGAGATTTACTTCTTGCTGTGATTTTTTTGTTAATGTACTTATTTTTGTAGATACATTGGTTTTCTGCCTTTGGATCTTAGATTTCTGACTTGCGGGATTAATGCCTAGCGGCTGTCAGTCAGTAAAGCACCTACCTTGAATGCATAATTAAAAATGTAACGAGGAAGATAAAATATTTCTTTAAAGATAAAATAAATAATAATGTGTGTTTGATATGCAAAATAATGTCCACTAAGAAATTATTCATTAACTCAGTGTATAATTCTTAATAAGGATTTACAGTAATTCGTCAAGTGTAAGCACTTCATTACATACATATGAAGTGGTAGAAATTTAGAATATTTTATATAAAAATATAAGTAAGATCGCATGATAAATTACTAAGCATATTCTATGTCTACGACGTCATGTGAAGAAGGCGATTCATAGTAAAATTGATATATACCAAAATACATCTTTATCAAAATATATGTGCACCTACTTTTTATTAGGTTTAGATTTTTACTACTAACATACTACTATACTGCATACTGTAGCGCATCCGGTATGTTTGCGGAAGCTGGTATTGATGACTTCCATGCCATTATCCGCAAACGAGTAGCATCGCTGTGGCAGCGGGTGCGCGACAGGCCAAACAGTGACTTTGACTTTGATAGTCGTCCTATGCCGCGGCGTGGCGTCGCCGCTTGGCGTAAGGTCTGCGGTCCTCGAGGAATCCCTCTTTACCCGGGCAGCTCAAACAGCTTTCTGCGGACGGTGGCGGAGAGATATGATGGTCCCATATTGAAGCACTGGACGGCATTGCATGTGGGCCCGACACATCTTTCAGCGAAGAGTGTTTAGGTTACGTTTGTTAGGTTATTTTCGATTTTATTTTATTTTACTAACATTAGTCTTAAGTATTTCAATGCTACTAACCAATTTATGGATGAAAGTCTGAAATAAATTATTTTATTATTATTATTATACTTCTACGATACTTACAAATTTTAATTATACTTAAAAGAATAACAATTTAAATGACTAATATTGATCGCTACATCAAACGTCTCTACAATGGTGTCGGCGTAGAAGTTTGACGTCCTTTCCCCATTTTGAAATCTCAAACATTTCGCGAGCTCAACTTTGCGGATTTGCCTCTTAATCTGGGCTGACCACTCTGCTTCTTGTCGTGTCAAGAAAAGAAGTGTGGAAGTGGATCTGATTTGCCAGGGACGCCCCGCCCAGCGGTCGCTCCGCCCAGCCGTTGGGCGGACAGGCTCTGTGCGTTCCCGACTCAGTGTTCTTCCAGTCTTTGATGAGGACGTATTGTTGCAGATAGTCAGTATTTTGAATCAGTTTTCGTGCTGTTCTTTTGTTCAGGATACAACTACACAAAGCGTAAGTTTTCTTTTTTATCTTTGTTTGAGGGACCGTCTTTTAAATAATTCATAAGTGTTACGGTTTTAGTTTAAGAAAGGAACAACTTAGTTTTAAAATTTAAACTTCAAATTAGTATTTAATTGGGCTAATTTTGTATCTTTAGGGCTTTATTTTTATAACTAGAGTAACATTGATTTACTCTTTCCGATGATCAAAGTTAACCGTATTACTTTTGTTTACGATATTCATAAAGTTTAAGGATAAAATACGAGAGAAATGAAAAGACGATAAAGGCATTATTTTTAATTATTACTGCAAATTAAAATTCGAGTAATTCTAAGTATTTGTATTCTCTACTTTTGCATCTTCATAATTGCATGGTTCAGGTTAT
Source organism: Cecropterus lyciades (assembly GCA_002930495.1). Lineage (NCBI taxonomy): Eukaryota > Metazoa > Arthropoda > Insecta > Lepidoptera > Hesperiidae > Cecropterus > Cecropterus lyciades. The sequence continues at coordinate 107,422 of MOOZ01045191.1, read as the reverse complement.
GGTAGAAATATAAGAAAATAAGTGAAAAGTTTACGTATATTTATATCTTGTTGTGCAAAAGAGTTATAAAATCGTAATTATGCTTTAATCATAGATACTTTCATTGTTTGTCATTTATGTCTTTGTTACTCTTGTTATTTTGACTCTGGTGAGAAATTAACACTTTCTACCCTCATTGCCTAGGCTCTAAGTATTCTCGGTAACGTGGGTGTCATAAGCACACATTAACACGACATGAACACCCAGACCCAAGCTATACCTAAATTCATGTCTGCTTTGCTTAGGATTTAATAGGTCGAAATAGTCTGCTATGCAGATTGAACACGATTCGATTTCGGGCCAGTCAGACATGTAAATAATGTTATATAATATATTTTATGCCTGAGTGTGCTTGACTTCGTGTCGTTCGTGACGTTCTTGTGCGTGACTTTACCCATGTCGATGTCACCCAAAACACTGTGTTACGTTGCATTCTAATTTGACGCACACATATTACTTGCTATAATAATCTACATACATATTACTTGCTATAATAATCTACATAGATACTTAACCAGTTTTATTATAAGTACCAGAAATATGAAATTATTCAAAATTTGTCTGTACAAAGTAACTTATAAGTCCTTCGTACCTACTTAAGTTCGTTTTGCTAAGAGAAAGTTTTTAAAAAGCTCTCAATATTTTTACTTTTCCGCAATGGCACCGTCGCTGCATTTCATAAATTTAGAATTAGACGCTTCAGTGACTTTCTTTTTTGCTCTCCATTATTTTTTTGTATTTCCATTTTCATATTTACTCTTTCATTTACTTGTCTTTTATTTAACAAGTTTAAGTTTCATTTATATTAATATTCTTTTTCGTTAATTGGCCACTAGCCAACTTTCATCTTTTTGAGGTCCGTTGCTGGACATACACATAATCTAATTTTTGTCCATAGCAACGGTTCCTGGCATGCGTGATGGTGACCGTAGTGGGTGTTGACAATATACAGGAAGACGCTGCTACGCATACGCTACACATTTTATGATATTTGTCTCTTAGTTGCCTTTTACGACATCCACTGGAAGTGGAGGAGTATTGATATCCAAGCTCGCTTAGGCTACAATCTATCACCACTTTGGCCAATTGCAGATTAGATAGACTACAGGAAACTTTGAGAACGTCTAGAATTCTCATGTATGTGCAATTCTCTTTCTCAATTCTGAATACGGAATATCTTATAAGTAGGTAACTTCGAGGCAGAGATCTGGGATTTGATTTGATCCCGTTATGAGGGGTTGAAATAAGTTGCTGGGTTATCATTGCATTTCGGTTGTAACTTCAGTCATTTCAGCGGCTGAAAATATTTAAAATGCTATTTTATCGATTCTTTTTCGTCCACCAGAGGGCTCCAGGACCCTTGGGTTGTACGTCATGGGGGCGGCAGAATATTCAGATCTGGTGACCTTTTTTTCTCTGATCTAAATCCTGGGTGGTAAATAAATGGGTGGCGACGAATTCAATTTCAGCTATGTCACATAGCCTAATTGCGGCAAATGTCTAAGTCCGTCACTGCGTTACTATAAGGCAAATAGATATAAGTTGTGATAAAAACTTAAAATACGAAAACACATTTTCATTTCATTCAAGTGGTATTTATTATCATAAAAATTAGATCAAGCGGTATGTAAATGAAGCGCAGGAGTGAAATGCTAATTTCCGTGGGAGAGCTCGTCAAACTTTTTAATCTCATGTGACGTCCCACCCCCGCCACCCCGCCGTTGTCAGAGGGATGATTGAAAGCATCTCATTTGTATTTTTATTACTTTTTAATTTTTTCCCATTTTCCCAAGTGGTTTGGTTTGAGTCACTTGTTTTTTCCCGCGTCAAGATCATTTGTTATCAGACGCAAGTGTTAGAGAATTATCTAAATGTACAGTGGACGAGAGCAATTTTGTTAAACAAACTTGTTTTTCTTACCAATGGGATTTATGGCACAATGAGAATAAAAGAGATTTAATGCGAAGTTGCATGCATTGTGTGGGAAATATAATTGTGTACGCATTTTGGGGACTTTCTAACAGCGCTAAGGTTTTATTAAGGGGATATAACATTTATGTTTGTCATTTTCTTGCACGAAACCGTCAATTTTAATTCTGAAGAAGTCTAGGCGATAGATTAATCTTATTTGTCGTAATTTCAAGTATTCGGCTCAACTTGTCAAATTTGAGTTCGGTCTCTTTCTTTCTCACAATGTGATAATGGTGAGGTAGAGTGGAATAATGTTTCCTTATAAGTGTTAGTGATAGTTATAATGCCTGTTTAAGCTTTTATGCAAGTTTCTTATCCTTAATGCTTACAAACCTTTCCGTTTATCGCTTTTAAATGGCTACCCACGTGGTGCAGTGATCACCATATCAGTCTGACATGCAGAAGGTTTTAGGTTCGATCCAGGGATCTCATGAATTTCTGTTACAAGTTTTGTGTTTATGTACCCATCTCGTGGGTTCAACCTACGACACTGAAACCTAGTATAAGTCTATAATTATGCTAGTAGAGTATTTTGCGAGTTCCTGAGGCATCACCGCCACACCTATTTCTGCCTCATAATAATAGTGTAAAGGGATTCTAAACCGAATTAGGATTCACTTTGTGTATCCAAGGCGGCTTCCACTTACAATCCGACAGATTGTATGCTCGTGTACTACATCTAAAATATAAACAGCGGTATTTAATTACCTCATATTATCAATTTACCTGTTAATAGCGTCACAAAAAACCCGATAATCCTATTTGCCCTCTCGAATCACATATTAATGAATGCACCCCGGCGTCCCCTAGTACGAGTGCATGTCACCCCCGCGTATCTACATACTGTGAACCCATAGAACAAATAACTTATAGAAATTACATCGTGATTATTTATATTAATCGAAAAACCATTTCGAATTTAGTTATTAAGGTAAGTAATTTAATAAATAAATTCGAAATGGTTTTCGCATATTAGTCCCAAAGACTTTATTATGAGTTAGGTCCTTTCTTATCCCTATAGATTTAGTGAATACATATCACTTTGTATGAATGGTTATTTATACAAAGCGATATACTATGTAATTCAAAATTCTTCAATTTTTGGTTAAAAAATCAGTTTTACCCTTATTATATTATTTGGGATTTAAACATTGGTGCTCTAAGTCCACAGTGATTAACAGGCCTTTTAACTTTCATTATTTTAGCTACATTCATTAAAAAAAAACGAAGAGCATTGTTTAATTTTTAACCAGCTCTCTTGTAACATTCTCGTTTTGTGTTGAAAGATGAATAGCAGAGACTTCCTTAAACTAGGTGGTAGAACTGTGATGTGAAGCGCTGCTGTCCTTTAGTCAGCTCCTACGATTTTCACGGAGGTTAAGCTATTAAAGATCGATACCGTATTACATAACAACATCTAAAATATTAGTCACTCATGAAATTTTAACATTACGAAGACATTTCTATTGAAAATAAATGCTACATTTTGGCCAAAATAATAGATGACAATAGCTGACGGTTTTTGGGCTTCGGTTAAAACTTAATAAGGTACTACTGGAAAGAATGGGTTCATTTTTTAACCGACTTCTGTGTCCTTACATATAATTCGTAGTGAGTTTGTTCTTTAAAAATATAATTAATTTAGATAGAACAAAATAATCAACTGCTTCTTACAAAGTTTACCTATCTTCCTATTCAAATCCATGTAAACCAATTGTTCAGCAATTTGAACGGTTACCCCTTGTGACGTTGCTGCTTCCTTCCTATGCATGTAGTGTTATCATTTATAAGTCTTAATATAAGTCTTAATATAATATAAGTCCTAAAACTTAGTCCTACTGTAGAATGGTTCAGTCGTTTTCTTCACCTCTAATTTCTTGTAATAAACTAAGTAAACAGTCATCTCATGGAGTTAATATGCCTGATATTTTATTTCAAGAAACAGAAATAGTTTTTTATCTGAATTTATATGAAGTAGTAATTTATATGAAGTAGTAAACGAACATGCAGTCCACCTGATAAGTGGTTACTACCGCCCATGGACATCGGTAATCAACTGCATATAGATCAGGGGTTTTTTCTGAAGTTGATCACAGATGCGTTGCTACTTCCGAGGATTAAGATGGTCGCCTCATATATGTATAAGTGAGCCTACAACCACACCCTTTCACCGAAACGTAAGAATAGGCTAGTTGACTAAATTAAAAAACTTCTTAATACTTTACCTAATTACGGATTTAAAGTAATAAAAATATTATTTTTTAAAATATCTAACAATTACTATAAATATTTTGCATTTTAAAATTTAAATATACCTGGAAAACGCACGGGACTGTCATAGCGTCTTGAATGACGTCACACCGTGCTAAGCAAACCGAGACTATATGAATTACGATAGCTGTTTTTATGAAGATGTCATATACAACAATGGTGTTTGCCACGGCGTGACGTCATACTTCCAGATTGGCGTTCACAGTCACGTGTTTGAATGTCTATTTTTGCCGAATATTTTTTCTAAAAATATTAATAATCCTTATTTCTCATAACAAGTAGTTTAGTTTTTTGTTATTAATACAACATGATCATTCATTAAAAACTACAGTCTATCCGATTCAGTCTTAGTGGACACAAGCCTATTCATGCTAGAAATAGGCGTAGCGGTGGTACTAAACCCGTTGAACTTTACGCTTCTACCATCTTGTTGGTATTAGAAATACGTGTGGCGGTAGCGCTTAGAAATCGAACCACGAATAATTCTAATCCCCCTCAAAATGAACTACTATTCTCATACAATTATTTTATTTCTGATCTAATCACATTTTTGACTAAAATCCGCGAAAGAAAGAGAGTATTAAATTACTATTATTGTCACCACGCGATATAGATTTGCCCGATATAATGAGATAAACCCGTCATCGTGAGTGACATTATCACAACATCACGTAACTGCCCTAATATTAAATTCTGCACGTATCTATGCATTATGCACATGCATGGGTTTTGTATTTAGGGGATAAAGTTACCAATTTCTGTGTTCTCAGATTCAATTCAGTTGTATTCATTTTTTTAACGTTTTTCTTCATGTAGAAAATGTAGCATGCATTGTGGTGTTTTTTCCTAGTGACGATGATATATTTATTGAAGTCAGATAGGGTCCAAATAATATATTTAGTGATTACTTATTAACTATGTTAGTATCTCTGACATGATATAAACATTGGTCATTTCTATACATTATTCCTGACCTACTCGATCAGTTTGATACGTTACGTTACGTTTTACGATACGATACGTTTTGAGTGTAAAAAATGTTATTGAAGTCATCATTGTCTATATATCATATACGTATTAAGTAAACATTTCGAATTGATTTATTATATTTTTTGTAATCTTAACAAAACATTAATAAATATGCATTTTTAAATAAAATAATGAGTCAGAGAAAATAACGGCAGTGGCAGCTTGGCATTTGTCGCCCACAAATTATGGCGTAACGAATGGACGGTATTGCTGCAGTTCGACACAAATTACCACCTTGGTGACATTTGCGCCGAAAACGTCCCCTTGTATGCTCGTTGTGAAAAGTACAGATAATAAAGTCCAAAAAAAGTTTAATTCTTTTTTTTTAATTTAAGTAGATAAATGTTTCTTCTTCGTACAGCTAATAAAATTATAAATGTAAAATGCTTTATAAAAAATGGATATATATAGTTATGGCCATGCGGTTAAAAAAGGAATTAAATCACATAAGATGGAAAACTTGGAACATAAAAGAAAATACAAAATTGGGTGGGTTAAATCAGCCTAGGCTTAGTTAGGTTCGCTTATCAGGCTTTGGTGAATAAATATTTTACCATTTTTTGTCATATGGTCACTCTATTGTTTCCACCATGAATGGCCTAAGCATTAGCCGGTCAGTTCATAACAATCATGTTGTATAAGATGCAACGGGTGAATATAGTTCAGAAGACTAGTTGAACAGCGTTTAGTAAAGAGGGTAGGCTCCTAAATTAACCATTAATTAAACTACTTGGCT
>MOOZ01045191.1:81203-98557 GCA_002930495.1 Cecropterus lyciades | reverse complement strand
TTACAAATTCTGTTGAAATTCCACATGGTTTACATTTTTTTCATATCGGTTTTAGATTCTAAGTAATTTGTTGTTACCTTTAGACACATATTATTAAATAAAGTTAACATATCCATGATAGGCAAATTATCTACTAATTTTTGTAGTTTAATAAATCTTAATTTGCAAGTAATATAAAATTTACAGGAAGTTCCGAAGGAGGGTACTACTACTGATTAATTAATACTGAAGCGCGGTTGCAAATTAACGTTGTCAACTTGGCGGAATTCGTGTAATTACACCCTGATTGTATTTCAAACAGATTCTTGCTAATTTGCCATTTAAATTGATGTGAAATGTATATTATTTAAAGATTTAAAAGTGATTCAATGGCAATAAAAACACGACCAGCGTTGTGTTCGTATTTAATGGCGGCTTTTTAATATTTCTTTATGTACTTACTTATTATTTATTTGTGACTACATTTCTCAAGAATATTAGTGTCGTGTGGTCATAAATATCATCACTCTTGAAGTCGTAAGAGACGACTTAGGGACAAAATCCCGATGGGTAGCACAGCGTCTTCCTGTGTAATATCCACTGTGGTCACCAACACGCATACCCGGCCTACTAGACAGGCTCACGTCTAGTAGTGGATTTCGGAGGGCTGATGGCTGAATAGAACGACAATGATATATCCTACTATTTTTTGTAAATTTAACACATTTTCTTCACAATGGCCTAGCTGGTGCCTGCATTCTACGATATCGAATTGTTCATAATTGTACCTTTTTCCTATTAAACACACAATAAATCAACTATCCATAATAAATCAGTAGAGAGATGACGGCCTTTACGTCTCTTATTTTTTTATTTTTTTTATGTGTCTATTGCAATCTGTAAATTATGTAATTATGACTGAAACGTTAAAGGTACGTTATAAGAGGTACATTTTAAAATCTGAACGCTTATAAGTAAAATGCAATACCAAAAAAAATTACAACTTTATTTAAATATCCAATCCCTTTGATTCCCGGCTCAAGACGTAACCGGATATGTCCCAATATAAAACAAACCCGCCATATTGTTTTGCGGATTAATGGCGACTCTTCCTGTCGTCTTAGGGAGGAAAGAATGGCGCTAATTAATCACAAGTCTCCATCAACTGATTTCCATGGAGATTTTCCATTGAATATTAGCGGCTTGTACACTGTCCGACATGTATGTTGAACGACGAAGTTGCTTTAATTTTTTTAATGTAATTTATACATCATTAACATAAGAGTGAAGATTCAACATACTGCAGTAATGTTAAGGAGTGCACTCCATACATTTCCCAGCTGTAGGGAATAACTCTTACCCAGCCATGGGGCGAAAAAAAACTAAATGAATATAAAACTCATAAAATGTTGATAAAATCTCCAATTATGAAAAAAAACATTCTGCAGTATGTGGATATTATGTCAAAATTTGAGAATTAGTACTCATAAGTACAAATACTCATTAGAAGAGAAATAGAACAGTATTTTAGGTAGGCATTACCCAAAAATAAAAAAATACACTTTTTTCCGCAACATTTAATTTAAAATAAAGTTTATGATCTAAATCTGTCAATTACTGTCCTGAACCGGGCTCAGTCAGAAAAAGGCGACACTCAAAACGTATGTTCATGTCAACGTTTAATTTTTTTAAATACGTTTTTTATTTACTTTCTGATTTTATTCTTTCCGGTAAACCATACATCATAGTGCCACACGCACGCAGAATTCCGTTACCGTCTTATTTTCAACGAACTAGGTAAGTCAGTGCGTACACATCTTAATAGTACCGCCCATGGAGTTTGGATGCTAATGGCTCTTTTGTAGTGCGACAATCATTCCGGATTGAATTTTTGTTTGCTCCCGCTTTCATTACACGTCTCCCTAACGGCTAGCCGTAATCCCGCTGAGATTACGTATATTTGCCCGGTTATTGAAGCTGGCGTTTGATTTTTTGTGAAATGGAAGCTTTAAAGCTATATCGGCTAAAACAGTGTTTTAAGCTCCTGCGTTCGCTTTGAAGAGATAACTTACACTTATATAAAGCTTTAAAGTTAAGTTTGCAGATAAAACAATCTATGACCGACTTCAGATAATATTTCGATGACAGTGGCTACTCTCTGACAGGTGCGGTAAATATTCGTCTGCTACTCCAATATTGAAAAAAAAACCTATCGTCAGATAGGTTGGGTGCCGGGTTTCTGTTTTTATTTTATTAAAACAAAAAAATCTGACCTTTTAGTAAATTCGCAACCAGCGAGGCAGAGCTGTCACCATACCAATTTGACACGCACTGTGTGTTTGTGTATTCGTCTTTGTTTGTGTGTCCATGGGACCCACGACAAAGAAAAACCTAATATGGCGTTCTGAGTGTGGAAGGCGTTATAGCGTTATTGTGGTTACACATTTCATATCTGGTGCCAGTGAAATGTAAAATAATATTTACTTGCAGCAAACGTGAAATATACCAAGACTTATTATTTTCAATGTGTAAGAGAATACGCGAAGAAACATTAAGCCCTTAAGCACAAACTGTAAACACCTGTACGCCTCATAAATTTCGCATTTTCAAAGCAAACAACGATATTGCTTTCTATGACGCCTGTTACCTCGGTTTTATTAATAAAAGCCGAGATTTATGCTCCAACTTTTTAATATTTATGGCCACGCAATAAATTTCTTGGCGACGAGTTTTGGGGAAAAGGGTTTATTATTTCCTTGTAGGGGAGGTGGGAATCAACAAGTGTATTGGGGTTTTGTGTAAGTTTACTCGCTAGAACGATTCGTGATTTTTTCATATTTAATTAAGGTATTATAGATTCATGATTTTTTGCCCAATTTATCTGGACAAGAAATATCCAGATAAATTACTTAGGTAAAACGAACACGTAAAAAAAGAAACGGCGATAAATTATTGTAATGTTTATGACAGTATTTGATGTTCGAGTAAGATCCACTTTTTTCTTGTCTGAGTCAGAGTGTGTTAGAGCGTATACTAACTATTAACATGTAGTAGAACCAATACAGTTCGGCCGGGGTGCCATCGTTACACCTATTTCTATGGGGAAACAATTCTTGAACCTTTTTTCGAGTTGCGAAAGTTTGTGAGGATGTATGTGTTTGTTAATCTTTCACACAAAAATTACTGATTGGATTTGGATGAAATTTAGCAGCAAATGTAGTTTATTGCCTGGATTATATGGAACATATGAGACTTTATCCGTGGTATATGGCCCAAGCGGGCGGAGTTGCGGGTAAAAGCTTGTTTGAAATAATTTTCAAAGAGGTCATAAACAAATATTAGGCAAGAAACACTCATATTGCGGTAGCAACCATTACATATTAAGCATTTAGTAAACATTAACTGTTTGTTAATTAAATACTAAATGCCCGAAGGGAAGGACGTCAACAATTTGCAGTAGCGACCCAGTTTCGTCAAACAGCATTTATCATCCATACGGTCCCAGCCCAAGGCTAGGAATTACCTAAGAGCTTCCATCACATTAATTTCTCGACGTCTGCGAGTGACTTACAATCGTATTATTAGCCGGAGACAAAGGGGAGGGAAGATTTACCCGAGATATTTGAGGATGAGATTTGAAAGCATCCCGGATTGTCATCGGCTCTTTGTTTGAGGTTGTTCGCTCTCCCCGAATTGTAATATTACGAGAAATTTTCAGATTGAAATGAATTGAATGGAAATGTCCAGGTAATTAGGACGAAACTGATCTTACTTGGTAATTGTCAGTGGAATTCAGTAATTTGGGAAAAGTTGTATTAAGGGATGAATTGGTGTTTCCGAAACAATGAAAAATAATTGAATAAAATATTGTACGTTCGCGACATTTCTTCTACTACTATAACAGAATTATACAGAATTATTACTATAACAGTATATAATTGTTGTTCTAGGGGGATCCCCCTCTCTACTGGATGCCTTAAGTCTGCCTCCCAATCCAAATATTCTAGTGTAACTAAGTCCATCCGGTACACGGCAGAATTTTAAATAATTATAGACAATAAAGACCAAAATTCCTTTTTTCCACCATGAAATTCTTTGAAACTTTTCTGTTGATCGGTTTGAACGATAAAATGGAATAACGAAAAAATCCCAAATAGATTTGAGATTTTCTTAAATACTGTGACTACTCATATTTCTCGATTCGATATTCTGTCGATATTCTTTTTCGACAAAATCGAACATGTGCTCTGAATACATAATTTCAAGTCACTCCAACGATATATACCGATTGTTAATAGCGTCCCATCCGAAGTGCAATTAAAACGTCAAGAAGCACAAGAGCGGGTTCCATTACTTCCGTTAATAACTCTGTAATGTGCGAGCCATCAAACTGAAGAGACTCCAGTCCTTGGAATTACTTGTACTCCAAATAATAATGGAGACGCTTCTATTGTTTCAAAGAGTAGTGTGTAGACATGTGTACCAGATTTTATGGTAGAGATTCCTTTCCTAAATTGGAATCAGAATCGCAGTTTCTTTAATAATAAATGAAAGCATCTAGGAAACCCTTAGACTTATAATTTTCCGAAAGGTGTGTATAATCTACATTTAACAGTCAACACCTAAACTATTAACATTTTGAAAGGAGGTTTGTGTTTTTTTAATAATTATAGAAGTAGCAAACAAGCATGTACTCTATCCTGTGGTGGCCATTGCCACCCATGGATATCTGTTATCAACCTCAGGCAACATGATTAGATTCTTACCCGAGGTTGGCTACAAAGATTTCTATCACTTTTACACCGAAGCGTTCTTCTGACTAATATTGTACATGATATTGATGAAGACGCTATTAAATTTTGTAGTTCAAATGTAGCTCCAATACCATTACCGGCACATTTGTTTCTGTCATATTAATGCAATGTTAACCACTTTTGATTTGAAGGTAAGACAAAACCTTTCATCAAACATTCTACTTTAGAATTTAGCGGGAAGCAAAGCAGTAGTTAAACTCAGGTAGGACAAAATCTGTTTGAGATCGATTACATATATCCATGAACTCCAGTCACTCACCATGAGAAAAACTGTATGAGCAATGAAAGCCTCATGATCGAAACTCGGATTCTCAATCGAGAGTCTGAGGTTCGTATCGCAGGCACGTATCACCATTTTTTCTAAAATGATATGCGATGTAGAAATTAATAATCACTGCTTTACGATGAAGAGAAACACTGTGAGGTGAGACACCTGAAAATTGTCAAAAAATTAAGTTCTCTCGGCTGGATGGCCTATAATTTTCTATTCCATTCTGAAAGCAGACCTTTGCCCAGCAGTGGGACATTAATAGATAGACGACGAACTATATGCCCGCTTTCCAACTGACTTTCATATATAAAGCCTTCACAACTTTATTGTTTGTAATACTAGTCGTCAAACTGCACTTCCCTTTGATGCAGTCACTCACAATAATTATGGACATACATTCTAAGCCTCAGTCTATTGTTCTACACGGGGGCGATATGCAAGGCTTAATTTCATTCCGATGGAATGTGTACAATGAACGAATTGGGGTTGCATCGCCAGTCAATATGAAACAAAGAAAGTTAGGGGTCATTCATAGTATCATATAGTTTTGTGTTACATTTAGTAACAGAGTAATTGTGAATAGTAATCAATTTAAAATGTCATGTTTTAATACGTCCATACATCCATAACACAATCAAAGTGAAATTTCTTTTTGTTTGTACATCTCATATTATATTTGCAAAAGTTAAAGTAGACTTTTTGTCTTTCAGAATTTTGAGAACACAGGTAGGTACACAACACAAGAACGGTAAAAAAACTTTTATCCATTAATGGAAAAGGTTTACCAATTGAATATCCATAATATGTTAGGTAGGGACAAAGTTAAAAGTAGCGACAGCCAAAATCTTATTCTATGTTGACTTAAAAGTTCATATAAACAATTATTTCATTGTAATTAAGCTATTTGTAAAATATTTCATGCACGTAAAACTGTAGGTTACGAATCTATTTACAAATACAATTGTGACCAGTTAACTCATACCCTACGTTAGGATTCAACTGAAACATACAATGATAAAGCTTTTATCATAGTGCTCGCTTCGACACTGATTCCCGGCGAGTCCCGTTACAATGACGGGATCCAGACAGAAAGGTATTGTTTTATCCGCAGGACGCGTGACAGACGGACGTTTTATTTTACGAAAATATAAAGTGCTGTACGGATGTTCTTCAGGATTCGATTATGTTGGCATCATGCCCTTAACTACATATTTGTAACTTTTAGCAACTGTGTTAAAAAGCTGTGTTCTGGTTTGAAAAGGAAGGCTTTCAAAGAAGAACATGATGTTTACTTTATCTAATTTTTAAAATGTCTCAGCGATATCCCCCTGTGTTTTTTTATGATCATTAAAGAGGTTGGGGCCGCTTAAATTATCATAAAAATGTCATGTTTTCTAATAATATACTAAAAAATAAATATTCTTAATAACAAATAATTATAACTTTGCTCTGTCTTAATTAAAATCGTAAACTATTTGTAAACAAGAAATCATACAAATCCGTTCAGCTATTTTTGCATGATTGAATAAAACACATTTAAAAGAATAATAGTAAGATTTGTCTTAAATCTTGATGATCGACGTGATCGAATAACTAACGTACAAACATATATCATATTAATAGGATAATAGCATTACTAAGCTACATAGCGTATCATAACATTGATAAAGCCTCTATTATTTGAAATGCCTTCAATAGACTTGATAGACTAACAAATTCATTGTTTTAGATGTTGGGTTAATGTGACATAGTAATATTGTAATTGGTTGTCTTATTAACCGACAGCGATAGAGCGTCAGAAGGAGAGTAATGTTTTTGAGCGTATGTATGTGTGTTTGTATGTATGTCCATTTCTTTAGCACGCGCTACAGCCCAAACGGCTTGACGTATTGTTTCATATGACATATCATTGGAACAGTCTCAGTTTGCAGAGTGACATATATTTTTTTTAAATGGCGCCTTATTTATTTATTATTTGGTTATTTAATATTTGGTTACTACTTTGACTACAACTCATAAAAAAACGTTATATTAAAACTAAAATTAAGTGAAACTGAAGGCAATCAATAGTTTGTAAGCAGTCAAGTCCTATGGACTAATCTATGGACTAATCCGCTATTAACCGGTTATCACCATCAATCAATTATCAACATGATATGATACCCAAAGAAGAAAAGCGAAACAGACGTAGGGTTGATAGATTAATCTACCATTAGTCCACGTCAACAGTTTCTCTCTGTCACTGCAGTTTTGGATCTACAAACACTGGTGGAAAGAAGAGTATGTCTAGAAGTAGGAAGTATAAGAATACAATTTTCAAAATCAGAAATAAGTCGAAGTAGGCAATCGTGCCCTTTTTCCTGCTCTTAAGGGTCAACGTTGAACTTAAGTATATTTGGCGACCCGCATGGCGGAGCGGTCACCATAGCTGTCTGACACGTAGAGGGTTCCTGGTTCGATCTCAGGCCAGACAGATGTCTTTGTGTGTCTATGATATCCACTATACAGAAAATATCCTAGAGTGGGGCTATGGGTGTAGAAAGCTGTTATATACATCAATCTATACCGTGAATTTTTGGTACACTTATTGCTTTGACTTCGGAAGTATCACCGCCACAGCTATTTCTCTCTAACAACAACAGTGTTAAGTGATGTTGGATACTTTTTTGAAGGATTTTTTACGGGATACATACTTATCCGACGGGTTCAATCGACTCTAATCTAATCTGTGTCTGTTGATAACAGATGTCCATGGATAACAGATGCACTGCGTACTCGTTTGTGATTTCAAGGTTAAATTAATATTAAATTGATATTCAGTTATAAAAAATATTATCATAGAATAGAAGATAAGACACATTGAAAAATAATTATAATGAAAGTTAGTTTCCAATCCTATTATTTCAAGTATGAGCATTTTAGGCTGCACTGAAAGTTCATATTAACGTTTCCCTGTAAACCCAGGGACAATGGGGCGACGGGAAACAGACTGGGCTATTGTTTATCCCGACGGGATACGGACGTGTCTTTCAACTGAAGCACGGTGTAATGATGTAGGCTGTGGAATAGAGGGACTTTTTATGGGAAAGAAAAAACTGGCATGCAGACAGTTAGAACTGTCGCCCTTGGATTCGATTTCTATCTAAACAACGGAGGTCCTATCTGAAGCCTATAAATGTTATTTAGATTTTTTGCTTCTGTTATAATTACTAATTTTTTGATATATTTCCCACTATTCAATATTAAATTCAAATATATTTTAAATACTCCTAAAACCCATATATTTTAAAATTTGACAATAAAAAATGGTCAACGGGGCTAAATGGAAAAAAATATCACGACGAAAAATTGATGACAAAAATCGAAAATACGAATTAATCAAAGAAAAGAGAAAATAATCTGGCTGTAATTGTAAATTTTCTCCACCTACAAATACCCCTAAACATTTTTATCTCCTATACAACTCTAAATTGAGAAAAAAACAAGTTAGCAGTACTGAGTACTAAACAAAACTTATTGCTATACGTACTGCTTAAGCTGGTGAGTTAGAAATATATAATTTTGCATGCAATTAAGAAGGTATTTTTTAAAAATTTACTTTCTAAGGCGATCATGTATGCGGTCAACGCATATTTAAACTATGCAGATCATAACGACTCGCATACTGCTTCTTATGAACCTGAAGTAGAATTTAGAGTAGAACCCATCGTGGTTTACTCCGGATGTGTAACAGTTATACCTATTACTGCCTTATAGCGGAGTATTAAGCGTTGCTGTATTCTGGTTTGAAGGATGCGATAAGGGTGATACTTATACTGGCTTTCCAACTTGATTCTCAGTGGCACTTATAAGAGTATACTCGTATAAAGCGTTCTAACTTATTGTTCAGGAGTAGCAAACAACTTTACTGTATTAACTACAGGTAATACTCTAATCGTATCTGGAGTCGATTTCAGATTATTACTCGTTGAAAGTAGCAAAGAATAAAGTTTAATGAAGCTCCATATCAGTGGTTCCCAAACTTTTTCCTCATAGACCATTTTCAAAATTTAGCTTGTTCCGGTAGTCCTCCTGTACTAGCTAGCTACATTTCTATCAGATTCCTAAAACTGGTGTCTGCGATTATGCGACGACCAAAAAAAGGTGGCGGCGGCGAAGGCCTACATTGATAGGTGAAAGCTAACATTTTAATTTTTCACTATCTAAGATACACAAATTTTCGTGGATCCCCGCATACAAATTGTACAACCCCATTTTTTTGTCACACCAACGTAGACCGCGTCGAGTCTCCCGTGGATCCCTGGGAGTCCAACTGGATCACTTTGGGAATCACTGCTATATATCATAGAATATATTAAAACATTGGAAGATCGAGTACGCAGACAGGTGAGCCCCTAAACACACACGAGACTCAATTTTGTTCTCCCGCTGTTTGCTCATTAGATTTGCCGGATTTGTGCCGTCTGCCTCTTGCTGTGATTAAAATCAGAATCTTTTAATAGGGTGGGTATTGAATCATATCGTTATAATAGGTACTTCTATTTGAGATATAAAATACTATGATCCTAGGATCGCTTAAGTCTAGCTAAGTACATACATATAATTATTACAACTTGGTGATTGATTTGAAGCGTAGTTACTCAATGTACTTATAGACGGCTCTATGGATCTACAAAAAAGGGCTAATAAATCACGTTTCTTGTATGGGGAGCCGCACTTTTTGATCCTGTTTTTAGTATTTGTAGTGATAGCGGCAACAGACAAACATAATCTGTGATTTCAATTGTCTAGCTATTACGGTTTATGAGATACATCCTGGTAACAAACAGACGGACAGTGCAGCCTTAGTAATATGGAACCCCGTTTTTAATGGTGTTATGCCCCGTTGGCATTGTTAAATTCGTTAAACAATAATAAATAACTTGGCATAGTTAGAATATTCGTTTATATTACATAATATCTTTGTTAACAACGCGTTGTTGCTTTTAAATGCAGTTTAGTGAATTAAACCTCCTTTTCCTTATAATGGGTGTTTTTCAAATAACTCCAACGAAACATTTATATACTAAACACAAAAATTACGAAACACAAACATTTATATACTATAAGTTTGTAGAAGAAAGAAAGGTTTTGAATTATTATGAATAAATTAAATATTATTTATTTATTATTATAAATAATAATAAAATGATTTAAAATACATAGAAATTGATAGCTTTTTATATAATTTCAGTTGATAGGTTTCGCGAGGCGTTCTTGTGTTTTTTGATTGAAGCTTGCTAATACCACTTTTCGTCATTTACATATCGCTCGCTGGGAGTATCGAGTATCGAGTACAACCCTCCAGTGATCGACTGATACAAGCAAATCCACTTATTCTATAGCCACGCATCAGTATCATTTCGGAAACCGAATGGAAATCTAAAACGCAGTCGGTTCAAAATCATTTTTTTATGTTATTGTGGTGAGATATTATTATATGATCGCATGGACGTATAAAAGGGGGGATGGGTTTAAGGGATCTGGTGCCTACCTCTTAGTATAGATAAGAAAGGCAAACTATTACAAACAAGAGTACATTTTGATTTTTATCGACTTTCGGAGTTTGCGGCAGAAAACAGCAGAAAACTAGTCGACATTTATTTTTGTTTTTTTTTTTGTATATTTGCCTTCGCCGCCTAAGTATGTTACAATTATTTTGTTAAACAAAAATTTAAACAAACAAAGAAAGGTATATGCTTAGGATTTAAAGCGTAGACCCCACATGAGAGACCTAAATTCATAAAAAGTTACTATATTATAGCAATTTAAGATGTGCTTTCGTAATTTGCAGCTAAATAAGACATCTCTTCAATTTATTTGCGTAACTTTTGTAAACCGAGAGATACATATACATACCTGACTCCAAATATTTGGAGTTGTTCACATTTCCAGCAATATTTTATCATTCTGATGGCGGGGGCTTTCTTTTATGTTATTTTCTCGTCGGAGCCTAATAAAAGCGTTATCGTATCGCCACACAATAGGAAACTGTCGTCTGCGCTCCGTCAATGCATACAACATGGAGCTGCGAATGATAACACGCTTATTATTAAGAAAATATTATAAAATTATATTATTTGCGATAAAACAAATGTTTAGGCCTACGAAGGCTTATAATTTATCTGTTACTATATTTTTTTACACTAACACCCGGTCGTAACGCGACCTCAATTGAGAATGTTAAAAAAAAAAAACTTAATGTTCCGGCAAACACGGTTTGTCTTTTTCTTTGTAATCAGTCCATACATATAAATATATTTCTTTTTATAATATATATAAATGAATTCTATAAACATCTGCGATTCCCAGTAGTTTTATATGCTAGTGAAAAACATTAAAACGAATAAAAAGTAATGAAAAATTTAAACACATTTATTTTTAATTTCATTTAAGTAATGAAATGTAAGTATGACTGTTGGATAAGGATCGAACAAGGACCCTTCTGTGAAGCAATTAGAAAGGATAGGATTGTCGAAAAATAAGATTTATAAGAATTGTACCATTTAATAATATTTTTTTGTAAATGACAATATATGATTTTAGACTAATATTATCGCGGAATTGATACATTTTAATATGTTACGGGTACGCTTATCGTAAGCGGTTTTGAATTTCTGAAAATGATGTCAATTTATAAAATAACACGCTTTTAATCAAATTGCTCTAATTTATATTTTAGTACTACAGATATATATACAAAGTAATTTTTACAAGTAAAATAAATATCATTGACAATACTTAGTACATCATTCATAATATATTATATATACTACTTATACGATTAATATAAAAGGTACAGATTCAGAATGACACGTCCAAATGGCTTAGTGTCTCGTAGATTTAGAACCGCTAGGCTCGCCTTCTTTGTGTCGAACGAGCGCTACGAGCTACGTGCTACGGTGATACGCTACGACGTAGATATTCTTGCAACCGTAGCAGGCATACTAATGGTTTTCACTGAAATGTCTACGCCATTACACTTTTCCTTTTTTTGTAGAATGTTTATTTGGAGTTGAGTTTTACAAATCTACCAGATTTTGTAAAACATCGGACGGAATGGAACGTATCGATGCAAGTATAGTTGTATTTTTAGGGGTTCTGTACTGTGTTTATTAATGGGAAATAGCAAACTTGCGCATTTCATCTGTGTCCTTAATACGAGTGTGTGTCCTTAATTCATTAACGCAATATTTTTTACCTTTTTGCCCATACATTGCTTGTACATTGCACGTTTGCGTTTTCGTTTTGCAATGATGGTCGTAAACGTAAACAAAAATTGTTATGATGAAACGAAAAACCTCGCACTAAGGGCAGAAGCTACATGTACCCTATTGTCTATGTACTTTTGTAATCAACGTCAAATTTTATTCGAGTATTAAATAAGGTCGGCTACAAACGCAAGAAAATTTTTAATAAATATATTTGCCATAAGGTGGATTTAGCAGACCTTTCTAACAAGAACATAGACGTGCGTAATCTGCTGTTATCAGCCAGGAATTAGGGTACCGTTTGTTATAATGATAGTGTTATTATACCAGCTAATTATTATACCATACTGGATACGAATTATATACCAGTATAAAACCAATAAAATACTAAATAGAAAACAGTGCTTAAACAAAATTTTACATAATTTCCTTGTCACAATGCATAAACATATATTCACCGATCGTAAACATATTAATGATTCGCGTCGTCGCGTACTAATTAATAAGAAGCTGTGATTAATTAATGTCTTTGACGGCACAAAGACAACGTTAATCCGCGCAAAGTCGTAGAGTATATAATTACGTGTTTGTTCAGGGATGTGAGCTTATTAACAAATAATTTTGTGGTGTGATATGATCATCTTTACACCTGTTTGTGTATTATATAATTATACGTCATCAACCCTTTATTGTCTCCCTGCTGGGCATTGGTCTCCTTTCAGAATGAGAGTTTTAGGCTATAGTCTACTGCGCTGGTCAAGTGGAAATTAGTAAAGTTAACAAATCTCTGAGAACTTCTTTAGAGAAAAATCAGTGGTGCGTTCCGAGGATTCGAACGTTGGACTTCGGCTCGGCTTATCCATTAGGCTATCACTATTCATAATAACAATAACCACATGGTGTAATTTAAAATAACAATAGTAAAAGGTCTTCATTGCAATGAATTTTAGGATTCTCGAAGCGCAGTTACCATACTAGTCCGTAGTCTATTAAGAAGGTTCAAAATCGTAGTCACGTCTACATAATATTAAATCAAAATTGTGATATATGGCAGGATTATACGAAACTTATTAAATTTTCATGAGGATTTTTTCTATAGATCCCGATGTATTATGTAAATAATGTAAAATCTGTAGAGACTATACTCTACAAGTTATAGATTATATATAGTCTATAAATATTCTACAGATTATTAATATACAAAAAAATGTTTCTTGTCTATGACAAATTTATTTCAATTTATTTTCTTGGCAAACAGTAACAGAAAGAATATCAAATAAATCATCTGATTCGTGATAATGATCGGGAGCGGAACACAGTCCGTGTACGTATTAAGCGATGCGTTGGACCAGAAATCTGAATGTAGGCAATTTCCTAGCGAGATCCATTCCGCGATGCCGAATGAGTGAATGTAATGATGCTTGAATGAACGATTGCGTGTTCTTTTTACTTAGCTTTGGAAATGTTGTTATGTGTTTAAAAGGACGGTAGATTTGTTTGTAATTTTGGTATTATACAAATTAAATTATATCTATGTTTTTTTTATTTAAATATGAAGGCAGTAGATTTTTTTACGGTTCCACTTGGGAGGCACAAACCCTACACCTGCTATAACGTGGGCTGGAATAAAGGCTGTGGTGATGATACTTAGCCGAGGCGTTCTAATTTAGTCATTCAGGAGTAGTAGGAGGAGGAGTAGCAACGCATCTAGATGGATTGTATGCTCGTTTGCTACATTTATTCTCTTTTGTATAAAAAATGGGACGTGTAAAGGCAATCATTGCCTTTGGTTCTGTACTTTGGTATTAGGTAATATTTTTGAAGGTGGTAGAACTCTTTGTGGTTTGGCTCCGGAAGCACCACTGCCACATCTATTTCTGCCTAATAACAGCAGTGTTACGCGCTGTTGTGTTCTGGTCTGAAGGTTGCAGTAAGGGAGACATACTTTTTCGAGGTATCCATCTTATTCCTCAGGGGTAGCAACACCGCTGTGGCTAACCTTAGGTGAGACTTTGATTTTACCTTGGGTTGATTACAGGTGTCCATGGGCGGCAGTAGCCACTTACCATCAGGTGGGCTGCATGCTCGTTTGCTACTTTATTACTATTAAAAAAATCTATTGTACCGTGCAAACTGAAAAGCATTTTAATTCATCTGCATTCAAACATTTCAATCCACCCCGAAACATCCGTCGCTAAATATGTAAAAAATTCGTACCACTGATTGCAAATCCGATGCAGTTGTCGCATTCACGATACATATATGATATATACAGAATACGTAACAAGCATAAAAATGTTCGGTTGGAAATAAAATTGCTATCCGCGAATCCAACTAAAAGCTTTTTCATCTGTAATTAACACGCGCCACTCTATCGCTTTGAAAATGACGGATTGGTAAGATCGGTATTTTATTTGGCATGGGCTTTTTGTTTACGTGCACTCTGATACATGGCGTATGTATATGAATCCTGAGTCGGCCTGTCTATCTGTGTTTAATATAAAAAAGTGTTTGGGTAATTCACACACGGCATAAGTGAAACTTTTGAAAAATAGCCAACGAGAGATTGATATGGATATAGATAAGTGTTGTGTTTTTGCATCGATTGTGTAATCACTGCAGGCCATATTCGGACATCTTATATCGTATGTAACTAACTTGAGCTATTACATAAACTACGAAGTAAAATCGTTAGTGTGATGTGTGCCGACAACTTCTTTCGTAACGCATTTTCGTATTATCGAGTTTCAAATCACAATGATTATAAAGAAGTTTCTATGAAATAATAATAATCGATAATAAAAAAAACACTTGAACATAGAATCTCCTCCTTTTT
Organism: Cecropterus lyciades; assembly: GCA_002930495.1. Taxonomy (NCBI): domain Eukaryota; kingdom Metazoa; phylum Arthropoda; class Insecta; order Lepidoptera; family Hesperiidae; genus Cecropterus; species Cecropterus lyciades. The sequence goes on along the minus strand of MOOZ01045191.1, from coordinate 83,407 downwards.
CGAAGTCAGTTACAAAAAGTGGTAAGTATATCGCCGCTGGTTGCCTCCACAGACATTCCTGGCAAATATGAGCAGTGTCAAGCACCACTGTGTTGTTTGATGAATATGTCCAGGAATACATACATACCTCCTCCTGTTCGATTAACGGTATGCTCTATAGCCATATCAGTTTCATAAAAAAAGCGATTTGAGAGCATTTAAGGAAAAAGACCTTAAAAACGAAATGCATGGATGCACACGAGGATTTTGATACCTATTTTATAATAATAATCTTTATTTCAGACCATTTTGGGTCCATATGTATGTTAGTATCACATTATGTTCTTAACACTATGTTAGTTGACAGACAGAAACAGCACATGAGTTAGTGATAAAATAAATTTAGCCTATGTTAGTACAAAAAAATTAAACCAAAAAAAAAGAAAAGAAAAAATATGCTGAGTACACAAACTCCTATTGACCAGTTTATGTGCACCATTCCAGCAGTCCCAGAGAGGGCTGTTTAGCTTATACGCCAATGTGCTGAGGAGGGTGTTAGTGCTCTCCGCCGCCCGTCTCATCATCGACGCCACACGCTTTCGGATAATCGCGTAGAATCGTCGTAGTCGTCGCGTAGAAACTAAAATAAAGTTAAATTAAAATTGCTTAGCGATTGGTTACTATGCAAAAGTTACAATAATATAAAATGTATAATAAGTAGGTAAGTCGGTGGGTACTAATTATGGTTAGGGTTTGAGGGCATTATAGCTAATATCTATCTTAGCTTTAAAAGCAATGAGCCTTTGTGTTCTGATCTACAAGGTAGAGCTGAATCAAACACTTATTTCTGTTTTATAGTAGCCCCGTTTGAACTGCTTTGGTATAGTTTGAAAGTAATAAGATAAAGATAGTAATACTACAGATTTTGAGTAGAAGTTTCTTTGGAGTAACTCGGTCACATGCTTACAATTTCTCATTACCTGAAAAAAAAACAAAGACACAAAGGAGACAGCAAAGTAGGAAAAAAACGCATCAACGTACCGGTAATGATTCTGCCGTCATTTGCCTTCAAACTTTCATGCGCTCGCTCTACATAGGTACAGTCGCTATAAATCATAGTCTGTCTCGCAAAGTACACTCAGTCGGATAATCGGGTACGTTTTAAAGCTGTCACCGGCTTAGCGCCTCCCCCGTCTCCCCGTGCGTTTTGACGCGATTATCATACCCCGCCGTATCTGAGCGCAATATTGTTTGCGGTTGCAAGGATGTGAGTAGGATTGGATGCGCTAATATTGAAGACGCAAAAATGATATTGAGTATTCGCGATTACATTTTATACTTTAATTCAATATGGTGAGATTAAAAACAGTTTTGGTTCCATTCCTATTAACCTGTTCATTTACTTTTTGGTATGAATATTCTATTTTATTGTATTACATTTTTTAAACGCATTAAATGTAGTTATCATAAAAAAGCAATGGTGCAGAATGCCTCTTGGTCCCGAATTTACACTTAATATTTAAGTTATAATCGGTAGAATTGCGTAGAATTGCGGGAATTTATTGATTTCATCTATATTCTCCTTATTGGTTACATATAAAAATAATTAAATATCAAAATAATTCGCGAATTTACCTAGGTTTGTGTTTTAATATTTCATATCAATACCCGATAATATGAAATATTAAAGCACAAATTATAGATCTAAATTCCACTCGTTCACTCGTTTATTACTTAATATTGAATGAAAAAATATTTCTAGAAAGTGTTCAATACACTTTCCTTTGGTCACTATCTGAAACGGATACGAAGAGAGGTGACGGTCCTGTGTCACCATTGCGGTTACGTTGAGGATTCCACATAGCACACGCTCCAGTACTGCCCAGCATGGGAGTCTGAACGGTGGAGCCTCGTTCAAAAAGATGGAGCGGAGGGCTATGGTATCCCTTGCCTGTCGTATGAGGCGACAAACCCGGAAGCCCCTTTTATTGCTTCCGGGGTTGCGGGCGGCAAGAGTGGGAACTCGAACCATCCAGCCAGGCGACCCCGGGAAGGACGACAGTATGTGAGGTCGCATACCGCCGTAAAGACCAGGCGATGCGGTGGGCTCAGCCGCTTACTTGGGTAGAGCCCGATAGGGCAACGCGCTCCGAGGACTCCGGTTGCGTTTTTTTGGAGATCTCGGAGTCCTCTTCGCAGCACCGAGGACAGCCACCGGGGGTTTT
>MOOZ01045191.1:19392-44568 GCA_002930495.1 Cecropterus lyciades | reverse complement strand
CATGGCACCCACGACACAGGAGAAAATCCTACTGTGGGGCTATGAGTGTAAAAAGCGTTTATGTTTATGTTTTATGTTTATCTATAACATTGTATAAAGTGGTGTATAAAGTTTTCTAGTCTGTACTTGGCTAAAGTAGTGAAAGGAGACTGTGGTCAGTATGGGACATTAACATGCTAATAAGCTGCAAGATGCTCCCAGCCCGTGTAGATCATAACCGATGTACAAAACTTTGGCCATGGTCGGGAGAAATATGGACATGTGGTGACTGATATTGGCTTTTAAGCTCGCTTCTAGGGTTTTGCCATTAAATAATGTTGGTAGAGCTCTTTGCGTTTCGAATGATTACAATTAGTTGAGATCTTAATCATACCTGGGGTTTTTTAAAGATGTCCATGGGCGGCAGTGACTGCTTATTATCAGTAGGACTGCATGCTTATTTGCTGCTTCTACGTTACAAAAAAAATCTGCTCTCAAATCTTCACAGGGACTTTATGAGTGGTTTGAATCAATCAACAAGGATTGTTAATTTAGACCTGTAGGTACATTCACCAATATTGTCCCATAGTTCCGGACCAGATTAGGGCTACGGTATCCCTTGCCTGTCGTAAAAGGGGGCTTCCGGGGTTGCGGGCGGCAAGAGTGGGTGCTCGAGCCGACCAACCAAGCAACCTCGGGAAGGACGGCGGCATGCTGTCGTACATCTGAAGGCACGGAGAGCGCCAATGCTTACCGGGAAGAGCCCGTAAGGGGCATCGCGCTCGGAGGACTCCGGTTGGGTTCCGTTGGAGATCTCGGAGTCATCCACGCAGCACTGAGGACGGCCACCAGGGGGTTTTAGTGCTATAAAAATCCCACATAACCAATTTGTGATTTAAATAAACTAACCACTGGATTCCACGTTTGCGCTAATTTAAAACCATCTTCTCCGTTAAAGTTCTTAGGATGTATTTTGATCTCTATTGCTTCTCTTACTAAACGTGGAAAGTAATGACGCTCAGCGGAGATCACCTGAGGTTTATGAAGAGTTGGTAGAACTTGCTTCCCGCAGCTAAATACAGTCTTACGCATCGTAGTGGGACATTAAAAAGATTGAATATTACTTACCGACGTGGTTACTAAAAAGATGACGATAATCCAATGTGTCACCCCATAAATTGGCTATGGCGACAATGTATCGGCATGTTTCGCAGAAACGAGATCGCAAACCCATATCTCATCTCAGGGTCATCTCGCTCATTTTACTTTATGTGACACTTTATTAGAAACATTAAGGCATGTGCTTCATTGCTGGTGTGTGAGCGAGTTATGTGTTAAAGTGGGAATGACACGAACATGGCGTGTGTAGGTGTACTTTAGAAAAAAAAATTAAGTTAAAACATAATGTTTTCTATATTTTTTAATATTAGCGTTTTGCATAAACTGCTGATTTAAAAAATAATATCTATTATTAAAATTAATAAATTTACATAAAAATGCTTTTGGATACTTAGTTTAAAATCAGATGACAGGTAACCAAAAATAGATAGTTTAAATATTTAGTTGTACTGCAGCAAATTTCTGATCTGTTATGTATCATAGCATAACTTTCATATTAATAAGCATTATTACCATTTCAAAGTTATTATAATTAGCATAGACGACAATGCAGGCAAAAATCCTGTTTTTATAATTATTCTGTTAATGAATTTGTGCCTATGAATTTGATAGCTTCTCTAGCGTTTGATCGTTTATCCAGTCTCAGTGGTGTACTTTGTAAGGGTAAGGCATCTCGCTGGACAACAAAAGTGTTATTTGGTTTCTGAGAAGAGCTTTTGTCGTCGGATTCGGTATAAGAAATATTTGCGTACTTTGTAACGTATCGGAATTTACGACGACGTGGCCTCATTCGATTCTTATAAGAATCGTTGTAGGTAACATAGGTATTTGTGACTTATAAATCTAAATTAATAATTTAACAATATAGCGTTATTCTTCGTTTACGTTTAACATTTATCATAGACAGCCATACATACTTAAGAGACATTTCCAGGTATATAACCGGTATAGTTCATGTAGATTCTATATCAAATACGAAATGGATTTGAAAATTCATTCCGTAGCATACGGGCACGGTTTGAAATCCTAGGGGAAAAGCTTGAAATAAATAAGTATATTTTCCTTTTCTTTATTTTATTATATGGAAGTAGTAAACGAGAATGCAGTCCACCTTGTGGTAAGTGACCACTACCGGCCATGGACATCTGTAATCAACCCCAAGTAAGATCACAGTCTTACCTGAGGTTTGCCACAGATGCGTTCCCACTCCTGAGGACTAAGTTGGAATGCCTCAGATAAGTATGTCTGCCTTACCGCACTATTCAGACCAGAACACACAGTGCGAAAGACTGCTATTATTAGACAGAAATGTGTGGGGTGTTGCTTCCGGAGATGAACCACGAAGAGTTCGACAACCTTATTTCTTAATGATAACAGAAAAAACCTTTTTCGCATGAAATAATGTTGACTTATAATCTAAATAAATACCTTAATCAGACATTAATTCATCCTGAATCAATAATTCCTTTTTTACCAGGTGTTATGAGCTACTAAAATAATAATGATAAAAGAATGAGTTTAAATAAAAAGGCATTATGCAGAATAGGGTGCGCGGCTGCCGGCGCGACAAAGCGCGGCGACCATTACCCGCCGCGACAAGCCTATAAAGCACCCCCTACAACTAACTCGCGACTGAATCTGAGGATGCTCCACTTCAATATCGAAATTAAAGAAATGTCTTTGAAAACTACGAGAGTACTGACAAATTGTCAGTTAAAATGTCTTTTCTTAGAGTACCCACTGGATCGAAAAACGACCTGAACCGATCCGGCAGAAATTTAGCTGGTTTTTCATTTTCTTTGTGTTTCTAATCATTTTGTCTTATACCATCTTGTTTTTAACATGGAGAATAAAATCTAGATCCAGTCAAGAGACTGGATCTAGATATTATATTTAAGACAAGAGTCTTACATTTGATTAAATACATTGACAATTTATATTAGAATGGATCAATTCCGCTATTAAATTAGTTTAAATTCATATATTAAAGCACGAAAGCCTCTTAAACTGTGTCAGTCTTGTAACAAATAGTTCCATTTCATTCCATTGAGAGTTTTGCATTATAACTTATAAAATTCTTCCTCGCAAAATACACATTGAATAAGTAAAATAATTCATATTACGCTGGATTTTCAACATACAAGTAGAAAATAATTTTGCAGTTCATCAGGTGTTCAGCCGCTTAATAATAATGATTTTAAATAAAGAGAAATTTTGCAGAATAGGGTGAGCGGCTGCTGGCGCGACAAAGCGCGGCGATCGTTATCCGCCGCGACACGCCTATAAAACACCCGCTATAACTTCAGCCTCGGCTTCGGCCGAAGGTTGTGGCCGTAACCGAATAAAGGCTTTGGACTCGGCTAAAAATCGACCTTTGGTCGGACACTACCCGCGAATGAATCTGATAATGCTCCCCACTTAGACTTTAATATTCCCTCTTAGCTGTTGTCTTACATAATATTTACAAGACAATACTGTTCTTCAACTTCAAGAAAATACACAAAAAGGTTCTTTTATTATGAGACTGCAACAAATAAGCTGAATTTAGCTTCGTTCAACTCTAGAGCACCGACTCTACCACTACACAGGGACTATTCTTGGGTTTTGTCAACAAGGGTATATGTATATGGATGTGGCAAGAAGACGCATGTTAACGAGGCTTACCAACTTAAACTTCGGTGGCAATGACGCATCTGGGGACGACATCAGGCAGCACTTCAATATTATGTTGATTGCTTATTTATGTTTAGATGTCTATGGTCGATAATGCCTTTTTTTGTTCTCGAGGGGGAAACCTTCAAAAGGTACCCGACGCTGTGGGACCGATGTCAGGTTATGTGAGATTTTTACCGTTCTAAAACCCCCCAGGTGGCCGTCCTCGGCGTTACAAAGAGGACTCCGGGATCTCCAAAGGAACGCAACCGGAGTCGATAATGCCTATCAAATAAATAGGAAATCCACCTGGGTTTGCAAACTTGCTTACTACCTCTATTTACCAGAAAACTGTCAATTTTAATATAAATACTAACTTATCATTTACACCTGATTAGAGTAGTATCAAAAACAAATGATTATGATTATGAAAAGAAGATCAATATGATTAGGTTGTATCTGCAAAATAAATCAAAGTAGAGTACTTTCTCAGAGCATGCAACTTTACTGAACTACAATATTTCGAGGCGTACACACATTATAATAGAGTATTTGTCCATTGTCTTGATGATAACGGTAACTACGTTGAAATTTTAGCTTACTTCTATCTTATGACAAGAATTATTAAGGTAGTGTGTTCCAAAGGTCTACTTTGAATGCACAAAGTCTATACTTTAATTCATAGCTTCGGGTTTATTTATGGTGCTATTATAAAATAAAATTTTGATAGCTACACCCACAGTACTCCTCCCTCTGATGTGCAGAGTATTGTCTGGTTTGAAAGGTATGGTAAAATGTTCAGTAGTAACTTCACTTAACAGTGGAATTATATTATAGGGCGTTTTTCGTTTCGCGCGTGCTTAAGTCCATACATTTGTCCCATACGTACCCATGAATTAACTCGCTACAGTCTCTTCGCAACACGACATAATGACAAGAAAAGTATATATGAAACTCAAGGATACAAGTGGCACGCGTGCAGGCGATGTATACGCGTGACAGGAAATTCCCTAAGATCGTTATCCCGTAGGTCCAGTGGAAACGTGCCGTCGTCGCGGCCCGGGGCGGCCCGGCCGTGTCGATGAGCCACTCACCATAAATACGTGTCTGGCCGACATGCACCGCCACTCATAACGTATCAATTGTCTTTATAGCTGGTATTTTTATTATTTATGCGCGACATCCCCTTGTCAAGCGATCTCATCTCGATCTTCGATCGTTTTGCGAAAAAAGTCAAAGCTGAATAATGTTACACGCTTTTAAGGTATGCGACACGTGAAGTTTATTGAGAAATACGCGTTCTCTGGTTTCTCTGATCGCGAGGAATGTTCAAACGACACTATTAAACTTTTCACTTTTGTTTGTTTTGTTATAGGAGTTAGTCTGTGAAGAATCTTGCTAACAGGTCGAATATGAGTTATTTGCTCCTTACCCGTTAATAAATACATTTTCTCTCATCTCAATTTACCTTTTATTGAGATTTGAAGAATTGGTGTGTATATTTTTAGGTATCTGGATAAGTGTTGGGATAAAAGTTACTTTTGCTAAGTAACTTTTATCCAGATTTTACTGTTTTGGGGTATAATGGCCAACAATGTAATGTCTCTAGGAAAATCAGTACATCTACAATCACATGTAAATCGTCTATGAGACGTCACCTAGGCATTGTTCAACGTTAGAGAGGAATATTAGAACTTTGCTTAAATCTTGTATGTTCTATGATATGAAAGAACACAAGCGAAATTATAACTTATATATTCCAGAAGATTTGAGAATTAGTACAGTATTATGACGGTCCTATAATTATCTCTACAGAAAAACAAAAAATAAAGTGTAAGTAACAAAAACTTGGGAATAAATCCATAAAAATATGTATGTACATCAATCATTTTTATATTCATATCTTGAAGTTGTTAAAACATATATGTATGTATCTATGTACACGTAAAAAGTATTAACACAACTGAAATCTCACACACACATACAGACAAGCCTTGGCTTTTGAAACATGTTACGCGAGGGAATCGCGGGAGTAACCATTACAGTTTTTCGCCTATCTCGTGTCAAGCCCACCTGTGTAATTCTACAGACTTTGTTATGCAGAGTAATTGCTTGATAGAGATTTTAAATAAATCACATAAATTATAATACATTTTATTGTATAAAACAACATTAGAAGCAACATAAAAATGATTAGGCTGCAATACTTTTGTACAATATAACAACAATACAATGCAATTTGTACAATCTGTACAGGTTTAAAGTAATAGATATAACCTCAACCGTATCTAACTTAGTTAAGTCTGTGGTCAGACTCAGGTTTTCAGGTCAATTATTTAAGAAAAAAGTATATTAAAAAGGTAAAAATATAAAAACTCATTTTTATAATCTATTAACCTTTACGTGCTAGTCATGGACGGTTTTTTAAAAAAATAGTTTTGATCTGGGTTTGACTAATAGACAAAATGTAAATTGTCTGTTGTTTTGTCTTTTAGTTAATTTATGACAGGTTATTGTTTACGAATTTTAGGCTACTTACTGGTAGAAATTTTACAAGAAATTTCTACTCGATATTGACTAAAGTTACATTGTCACCGTACAAGATAAATGTAGTGTCTCGTGCAGCTGCCTAACTCGTATAGGAAAGACCTGCGCCTTCAAACAAAAACATAGCAGCGCTGAACATTGCTTTTATAACACACAAGTGCTTTGACGGTGGCTTCCGGTGTCAAACCAAGAAATAATCTACTACCATTTATGCATTATTTTAGACAGGTAAACAAGGAATTTGCAGATGCTAAATATTTTTTATATTACCATATCGGAGAATCAATTCCAGCAAAGTGAACGGTACTGCGCAGATATTTCACAGCAGTCTGTGCGATCATTAGTCTGTGTCCTCGCAAAGTTCCCAGCGTATCCATAGCACTGACAAGTCCCGGGACTCGCGTTGGATTTATATTTTCTCTCTCCTTGATAGCTAACCGCGGTGTTGGGTTCTAAGTTAACCGTTTTAATTTTGCGGGAGAATTTTATGTAGGCTTTCTTATTAGTTTACTCGTTTTATATAATAACGCTATGCTGTTGTTTGCCACTTTTCATATTGTTTATATACCTTAAGTGGCGAATAGATTTAGTTTACTTAAAGGATATGTAATCTAAATAGTTTAACTTGTTACAGCCCTCATTGGAATAGAAAAAATAACATAATAATAATAATAATGAAATAGTTTATTGCCCCCAAAATTATTATCATAACATGCAGAATAGATTAGACAATTAAAAATAAAAAACAATTAGTAAAAAACAGACAAAAAAAAATAAGACAAAAATAAAAAAAACAGGCAAAAAATTAAACAAAAAAAAACGGGGGCAATGGGAGTGGCTCAGAATTTTGCTGGCCAGAGACCTGGGTCCTCTACAGCGCTGTTTTTCAGTCACTCCCACCTCCCTTAGATGTTGTACGGGATGTAGTTGTAATTTCCCCTATCCCAACCGACACACAAAAAACAAAAACCAGACAAGGAAAATAATAATAACAATAATCATAATAGAACGACTACCTTTAAATTATAATTAGTAGTTTCTTTACTGAATGATTTAGGTTGAGTTATCATGTTTTTTAAGATAAAATAGGTATTTAGCAAACAAGCGTGTTAGATGACATATGCTCTGCTACCGATTTTTACCATTTATTTTCTAACGCAGCAATCGCCGCGTAACGTCAAGAATGTATGCATGACCTCCTACTATCTACTTGTGTGTGACTTACCATCAAATGGACTGCATGCTCCATAGAAGTTTTGCGTTTCAGTGGAAGGGTGTGGTTGCCGGTTCACTTATATTTGAGGCGACCATCATAGTCCTCCGGAGTAGCAACTTATCTGTGATTGACTTCAGATAAAATCCCTGTTCTATATGAAGTTGCTTACAGATGTACATGAGTTCATGATTCGACGAACCTCGTGGCGGAGCGGTTACCATACCAGTTTGACACGTAGTGGGTCCCGGATTCGATCCCTGGCCAGACAGACACCTGAATGATGAGTTTAGATATCTGTTCTGGGTGTTTGTGTATTCGTCTTTGTATGTCCATGGCACCCACGACACAGGAGAAAATCCTACTGTGGGGCTACGAGTGTAGAAAGCGTTTATGAGTGGCAGTAATCACTTACCATCAGGTGGACTGCACGCTCGTTTGTTACTTCAGTCTGATAAAAAAAGAAAAAAATGCTAGTTTGGTACTTCTGTATAATATTAAGAAAATTAATGCCTCGTCTGTCTTCCTCCTATTACACCGTTCAAAGCATAAAATAGCAGCGCAGCACCACGGAAAATATTATGTAAGTATATCCTAATAAAAGAAAGTGTATTAACCAAACCGTCATCGATAACATAAAACATCCCGGGACTGCCATAAATACGATAAATCTCGCACCCACAGGAAAGGGGTGTACACACGTTTTCTTCGATTAGATGTCAGGAATTTGACCCTTAAGGCTGTGTACACATGGAACGTTTACATACGTTCAAGTTCTAATTACCTAAATGTCCATTATGTCTCTTTTTTATAAAAAATAATTTGTTATTAAATTGGAAGTAACAAAATATTAGCTAACTATTTTAAGAATAAAAAGCTGCGTCCAAATTGCTGTCCCTAGGACGTGTTCTCAGAATGCATGAATCTTTTTATTATATTTCTGTGTGTGTGCATAAATAAATAAATAAAATAAATAAATAAATGCTGGCAACATTACCTCGTTGAATAGCAAGGCTAATTCGTTGACAGAAGTATGTACCAGCATTCTTTTTTATTGAAAAAATATTTGTTGTTTTAAAGTGGGTTTAACTTTATTATATACCCAAAGGAAAAAACAAGTTTTTCTAACTTTGGATGCGAATCGTGTCTCTAGTTAAACGTATTGTTTGAATGTTTTTTAAAATATCTAGTTCTGATATGATTCATAACTTGCAACAGACTAAAAAAAATGTGAATATAGTCTGTAGCGCAGAAAATACTTTAACATGACCTAAAAAGTTGTGTATTTCAAGTGAATGTTTTTCATTCAGGTGAGTTTTCGTTGCACCTTTAAGCTAATTATGACAATTTGTTTTTGGGTTACATATTTACTAATTTTTTGGTATGAAAAATAAAAATTAGTTGACTTTTTAAATATTTTAGATGAGAAATTGAATTCCTAAGAAAGTTTGTCAAGTACCACATACTTGACAATCTTTCTTGGGAATTCAATTTCTCATCTATATTTTAATGGCTACAGATTTATCACAGTATGATATTGCAATAGCAGCAGGTATGTCCAGAATTTCTGTAAATAATTAAAAAAAAAATCCGGAATAACTTTTTCCCAAAAAAGGATGGGTGCGTGCGGACGACGACGCCTTACAATCGCCAGAACGGATGGAGAAATTCATGATATCTGTGTCCTAAATAGAAAATTACCAGTTAGTGTGCTTACCAGGAGCATAACAGATGAAGGAATGCATGTTTCCGAACAAACCGAGCAACAGCGTCTCACTGAAAATGGTTTAGTTGTAAGAAGTGAGTAAGTTGACTCCGTCTGTGATTAAGAAGAAATTTGATTGGGAAAAAGAAAATCTTCACTACAGAAGGATATTGGAAAAGGTATAAAAATGTGTTATGACTGTTACAAATCAGAAATAAAAATATATCACGTCCAAAATTTTAAACAATGTTTCGTACCACAGGTTAGTTTCTCCGACGAATCGGTCTTTCAAGTTTTGAGGGAAAAGTCGATGTTCGTACGGCGAAAACCAGTCGAGAAATACAAGCTCGAAGGTATCGTCCATACAGTGAAACATCCACCTTCTGTTATGGTCTGTAATATCAGAAAAAGGGAGAGGGCGCCTCTACATTGTAAAAAACAGTGCCCCGAGATCAGTATAAAAAAGTCTAAAGTGCACCAAGATCAGTCTAAGTTGATACCACAGCTCAAAGACTGGTGCTCTAATGATGAAGAACCAATTTTTATACATGATAGTGCTTTTTGCCACAAAGCAATGACTATAACATGCTTTCTTCAACAAAAAATATAAAAGTATTGGAGTGGTCTGGTAATTCTCCAGATATGAACCCAATAGAAAATGGATGGGAGCTTCTTAAAAGGGAAATCGTAAAATCAACTTTAATAACAAAACAAAACAAATAGAAAAAATAATTTTTAGATGGAATCCTGATAGTTATAATCTAACTATCACAGAATATAAAAAAACTCATTAAAATTAGTTTTATTTTATCAGTATTATATTTTATTATGGATTAAAAATATAAATCTGTATATAGCATTCCATTATTTATTGATATTTGCTATATAAATGCAAAACTAGCGTTTTTCTGCCATGGGTCTAATAATTTGGCAAGGCACTGTATATATATAGGAATGCGACATATTATTTTAAAAATTAAATCAAAAATTAGGCAAATAATAAAAATAATACGCTTCTTATCATTTAATAGTGATGCGTTTATTATGCGAATATAAAACGCTTTATGTGTAACCAGCCTTACACTTGTTACAAGAATTAGGAGGAAAGTAGGAGCTGGCACCCGTAAAGCATACGGATGCCGTTTATTCACAGGAATATACTATTTCGTGCGTTGGAATAAGGGCTAAGTCGGATACATGGTTGAGTTTGTCGAAGTAGGGTGGCAATAAATTACGTCTTGGAATCTAGAAGTATTCGTATCGGTCGCGACTGATAAAAGTCCTCTTTCACTCGACCGACTTGATCTCTCGTAAGTGATGCACCAATATTATCGATAAAATTATAAATAGGCTTATTGCAAAGTTTATAGATCGTAGTTTGGTACATATTTTTAAGGATTGTAAAATTCATGATTAGTGCGAAGGTGCCGTTGACAATATAATTGTTGTAAAACAGTGGCGAAATTGCTGTGTTTTGCTTTGAAAGCTGAGTACCTATAGGCAGAAATAATATGAGACGTTAGTTGGCTTTGTAACCCTTGAAACACATGTTAAGTAGGAGTTCTGCTTTTAATTGGTGTTGGGTAATTGATATACAAGGACGACACATGACTTGTGATCACGCGTACGATTTCTTAATTATTATCTTTATGAAGATTTCATCAATTATTATCTACTTTCTCAAAATTAAGATGAATATAAGGTGACAATCTGTTAAGTTATATTTAACAATGATCGTTTTTATGAAATGAAATTTAGCATAAACGTTTCTTTTTAATCACAATGATTAGCGTCATTCTAAATCCAGTATAACGGATGCCTCAGGATGGCGGACCACTCATTTAAATGAGAAAAATAAACTGATGTTACTGAAGATCCTATTAATAATTTTAACTTTGAATATAAATTTATTTATACGTCTTTTTAATTAATAACAAAAACTTGGTACACGAATATCTTCTAAGTACCTTTCAGTTGTCGATATAAAAACATCGATTTCGACCTCCGAACATCTCTAATGGGTATTTGGTGTTCGGAGCACGTTCTGATCAGCTGCGGGTCTTTGTCTGTTTTCTTTTTAATTACCGCCTATAAATACCCTCCGCTAGTTTAAGATCGCCACAGCGCCTTTGGATCGATTCCAACGAGCTTCTATTTGTTTGTCTTACAATTGTCGTATATTAATTTTTTATTTTGAGTACCAAATGAGCATCCACCTGATGGTAAGTAGTTACTGCCGTGTATAGACCTGTAACTAATTTTATAAAGAAAAGCAGTTCTGTCTGAAGTCGATCGCAGATGCGTTGCCACTCCTGAACTCCAAGATAGTAGCCTCATATGTAAGCCAGTCGGCATACATGTTCTGCCACCGAAACTTAAGCTAGAAATAGAAATAGGTATAGCATGCTAGAAATAGGTGTAGCTGAATAACATTGATGCGACCATTTTGGTCGTCAGTCGTACGCATCCGTAATCAGCTTCGGGTAAAACCCCTGTTCTCTATGGAGTTGGTAACAGAAGTCTTTGGACGACAAGGATCCCTTACGATTGTGGATAATATGGATTGACGTTCGTTTGCTACTTAAATATTATAAAATAAATGAAGTCGTTATTACATTGTCATTTTTTTTCGGTCCCATAAAACGACATAATATATATCATGTCACGTCATTGAAAGTCACTAACTAGTTGGATAGTCTATGAATAATATAAGAGGGATGCCCTTGCCTTATGAAATCTATGATTTCGGTGCTCTGTGGTAAGGTGGGATACGTTAAGTAACGATTTCTATAAGTAAAGTTCTCTACACTAGGATTTTCTCCTGTGTTGTGGGTGCGATGAATACAAACACACACAACGACAAAACACAAACACCCAGATATAGAACAGAAATCTATCTTCATCATTCAGATATCTGTCTAGTGATCTAAAGCGAAATCCATTGTGTCAGACCGATATAACCACCACACGGGTCATCATCAAAAAAAGACGCCATTGACAATTTTTATACATCATGTCATATAGTCCTAGGCCTATATCATGTCATGTCATTTAAGGTTACTATACGGATAGTCTATGAATAAGTAAAGAGGGACGCCCTTATCGTATGTAATCCACGATTTCGGTGCTCAGCGGTAAGGTAGGATAAGGTAAGGTAATAGCGGAGTTGGGGGCAGCAGTTATCGTGAAAATACGGTGAGATTTCGCGTTATGAGCAAGTCAATAATTGAAAAGTCTCGTGTGCAGGACGGATTCGAACGTAAGTTTTTTTATGAATATTCAGGTACCGATTATACAGTCCTGACGGTATCCACTGCCGTTTAAGGACAGCTGTAATCAATCCCAGACAGGATTATAGTCCTCGAGTTTGGTCACTGATGCGCTGCTACCCCTGAGGACTAAGCTGAAACGTCTGGAGTAAGTTTGTCTTCTATATCACACTTTTCAAGCTAAGATATATTTATATGGATGTCAGGCTGTTAAGAGTATATTAAGTTATTTAGGCTTACTTTACTCCGTTAGTAATTTAGGGGTTTACGAAGAAAATTAAGGTGTGAAATTTCTTGAAATAATATCTGACTACGACGAAATCTTAGAATTATTGAAAGATAAAAATAAATGAAAACCATAACTAATGAAAAAAGTAATGAAAAATTCTAATTTATAACAATCTGTAAACAACGTGATAAATATTTAAAAATGGAATAAAAATCGTAAACATTTCGCAATTCGAATGCGGAACCGCGATCGGCCGTCAATAGTAACGGTTCCCCGCGAGAGCCGTAGAGTTGCTACGAAAATCATTCTGCCGCTAAAATATCAATAAAACACAAACGCGCTCTTCGGGGACTCGTTCCGTCGCTACGGAATTACAAATGTGCTCCCGACTCCACTTGCCCTTTGATGGGACACTTTATTTTTTGTAATGGCCACACCGACCGCAGCTTAGTGCTTTATGAGATTTACATTTAGTCGTGCCGTTTTATTGCGAGTGTAACGGCTGTACGAGGGAAAGATCATGGGAAAAGCGAAGGTAGCTTTTATGAAATCGAATGTTGTTATGGATGCGTGTTTCGTACAGTTTGATGTTATTTGGTAATCGTAGTACACTCAGTGCAATGGTCTTTATGTAAGGGAATTTATTTATTGCTTATAATTAACCTAATAATTAACTAAATAGCAAAAAGTTAAAAAGAATCATATAAAACTTCTATTAATACTATTAAGTTAATTTTAACGGTAATTAAATTTACATATAAAAGTTATCAATTCGAATAAATAGTCATAATTACATAATCAGAGCATAAAATCATTGAAGAATTTATGGAAAGTCACGTGACATTGTTTTCAACTTATTCGACCAGAATACAGATGTTATGATTGAAATATTATTTTGTTCAATGTTCCACCAATTTGAGAATTCTAAAATAATCGTGTAACTGTTTATTAAAAAACGGATTTGGACGGCGTACAAGCTTGTCTTTGCAACTGCCCACACAAAAGCGAGCCTTTCCTGTTTCCGCCGCAGGGCGCCAAATGTCCTTCCAAGTAATTACATGCCCTTTGCCTCGCCTCGATCATAAATATACGTGATATTTATTTCGGGTCGGTGACAAAATTATCCTCTTGTCGATGGTTCATTTGGAAGTTCATTCGAAAAAGAATACGATGTTCTTTTTTCAAATGTCGCGCGTTTTTTAACTGTGCGACATTTCCATTTTGTTTGGTATTGGCAAATTTTTATATAATTTTTTATGACAATAAATTTTGATAATGTAAATTTAGTCCATAATAAAATATTGCAATTAAATAAACTTAAGTTGATCTTAGGGTTAATTGGGTTTGGACGTTACTTTTTTCTTTTAATTGTTTTAAAACGTTTCGTTTGATTTATGTTATAGTTCGAGAATAAAATTTATGTTATGGTTGTTCAGAACTAAATTCAATCTGAGAAAGAATTATGAATATTCTACATTAGCCCCGTGGTCATACCCGCGTTTAAAATGTAACTTGACATAGTTACATATACGTGTGCGTAGAGCGCGCGTGGTCTCTTAGGTTTTAATTTTTTGCGCGGAACCCTAATTATATTCTAAAGTAGAAGTAGCTTAAGTTACGCCTTATGATATTAGAAATCCAACAGTGAAAGTCGCCTCCAAATCGGTCCAGTGGGTGCAGAGATTACCCAGAACACACAGACAGACAAAAATTTAGTAATTGATGTTTTGTTATCAGTATCGTATATACTTCCATATGCATTTGATAAAAAACTGTTATTTTGATATTACAAACAGGCACTTTAATTTTATTTATATAAACGCTTTCTACACACATAGCCCCACATTAGGATTTTCTCCTGTGTCGTGGGTGCCATGGACACACAAAGACGAATACACAAACACCTAGACCCAGAACAGAAATTTAAACTCTTCATTAAGATATCTGTCTGGCCGGGAATCGAACCCGGGACCCATTGCGTGTCAGACCAATATGGTGACCGCTCCACCACGCGGGTCGTATATGTATACATTAATGTGTGATCACAGTCCCACCTAAGGTCAGCCATAGATGCGTTGCTACCCCTGAGGACTAAGATGGAGTGCCTCGGAAAAGCATGTCTCCCTTATCACACCCTTCAGTCCAGAACAGAACGGCGCATAATACTGCTGCTATTAGGCAGAAATAGGTGTGGCGGTGGTGCTTCCGGAGTTGAACCAAAAAGAGTTCTACCACAAGTAGGTTAGGTTAGTTAGGTTCCATGTATATATTACCTATAATTTATAACCATGGTTAAGTAACACGCAAAAACATAAATAGTACTACAGTGTAGTTATTATACTGGTGTAAGATGGGGTCCCACACAAACAAAACAAAACCTATTATTCAAGAAAGTTGGGCTATAAACAAACTTATGAATGTCCATCTTTGGTCGAAGGTACTGCAGGGCACCTTAATGTTAAATTAGGTGATCCATCTAAGGGCAAAGGGCGTTAAGGGCCCAATAAATTAGTTGGGGACAGCAGGGATAATAAACACGGCCAGGAAATGGCAGCGCCAAATAACTTGTTAGGAGTTCCCGCACTTCCCCTTTGACTAATTACGGCGCTTTGTTTCCGTTCGGCGAAAAAACTGGTCAAGTCAGAACCTTGCTTATTTATGCACTAAACAAACGTGTTTTTAGTCCGAACCCAAAGGGTAAAAACTGGACCTATTACTAAGACTCCGCTGTTCGTATGTCTGTCTCCTGTCCGTCTGTTCGTTCGTCTGTCTGTCTGTCTGTCACTTAGTTGTATCTAATGAACCCTGATAGTTAGACATTAACATTTTTCACAGATGATGTATTTCTGTTGCCGGTATAACAACAAATATTTAAAACGGATTTAAATAAATATTTAAGGGATCTCTCATTTAACAATCGTGATTTTTTTGCTCGTTATTAATAAGGCAACAGGTAAACGCTTGAAATATTCATAGAATATTTAGTGATACATTCACTTTAATAATGAATAATTAAATTAAAATAAATATTTAAGAGGCGCTCCCATTAATTTTTTTGTATTTTATAGTTAAGGGTACGGTACCCTTTGTGCCCCAGTCCGCCTCGCACTTGGCCGGTTTTTATAATTCAGAGTTATTTTGTATATCCTTAAACACTTAATTAGAAATATCTTCTTATTTTTTCATCTTTAAATAAGTTTAAGTAGTTAAATGTTTAGATTTTTGTTTATAGTGGCTTTATAAAACTAAACAACATCGGGGGTTGAACTTTATGTAGGGTTGTGCTTCAGAGGGCACGTAAACAAGTTGCATGTGTTTCACGTTCAAAGAAATTGGATAGGTGGCCATTAATCCGCACCGTCCTACACCCATTTGCATTGGAGCACTATAGCGTCAGTTTTAGGGAGAGATTTGAGTCCAGACATTAGAATAAGAAATTGATTGCGAACGATTTGTTTACTTAAACACCATTTTTCTAACTAGTCTAGTAGACTAGTGCATGCGTTTATAAAGAGGGTTTAGGGGTACGGAACTCCCCCCTAGCAAATGTGAAGAAAAATCATTTAATTAGGAGGATCTTATTATTGTCGAAAATTTTTGAGTCTATTCTAGATCCCGATTTCTATCCCTTAGCAAAGGGTGAGAAATTAGTTGACGTTACGCAAACCGTCGCTGTTGAACTCCCTCCCCGAACCTATAGCTACACTTATGGGCTAGTGTCTGCCATATCTTTTACAGTATCTAACTTGAGTGGCGATTCGTGTACACAAGTTAAATGCAAATTTTTGAAATTATCTCAAACGATAAGATTTTAATGACTTGCGTTTGATTTTTCTTCTTGCATTATCGTTAAAACAACTGACGAACTTCTAGTTTACGGTTTTTTACTTATATATCAATATTACTATTATTTTCCGGTTTAATTTACGTGAAAGTCCCATTATGTTATTTTATCCTTTTGCACATTACCAATTTCGCAAGTGACTAAATTGTAAATTATGGATAGACGCTTCATTTATTTTTATATGCCATACGATAGCATTACATACAAAATCTTTTAAAGTGATGAAATGTGTTAAAATTTTCGTTTTTGACAGATCCACGAAGAAAGCGGCGGCTTTGCTCTCTATCCTTTAAATATGTGTGGAGATCTACCTTACAATCATCAAACAAAGCCTTTAAATAGAATACCTTAGTAAGTACAATATATTATACTCGAAACAACCTCTTATACATCTGGACGAACGCACCACGCACAATCCGGCTTGAGTGGGCATCCTTGTAGCACACAAATTAGAATTTAATTTACTGAATTCAAATAGGGAGAAACTCGCGTAACCAACAATGTAGTGCGAGGCAGTATTTGTCACCGGCGGAGATAAGGTGGATGTCGCGCTATCTCCGTTGAGTGGCCATCCTTGTACGACACTGCGAGTGCTTTACGCTGCGCCCGCGCATCGATTTATGCGCTCCCGTCCGCATAGATTAGCCTGATAGATGCGATCACCGCTGCCTCTTTAGATCGCTCGTACCGGCTTTTGTTACCTTGTTGTTTATTTCGTGGTAGATATGATGTTAGAAGCGTTAAATGGTGTAACAGTTTGATTTGAGGAAAGTTAATACAGCATTGATTGATTATATAAAATTTTGATTATGAAATTGATGTAGGCGAATAAACTATTGTAATAAGTGAAAAAAAAATATATATCTTAAGAATTCAAGCCGACTGATAAACTTTCATTTTTACTTATTTTAAGAATGAAAAATGACAAGTACTATTAGTCGTTCATTTCACTTCATTTAATTGCTTGAAGAACTGTTATGGAATCAATTAAAAATTAATTAAAACGAGAAATAAAAAAAAATACTTGGTTCACTATTAAAAAAAAAAACGAAAGTTGCACCACAAATACAATTGATGAATCTATAATTCAACATTTGGCATACGGGAGAATCAAACTTAGATTTTCATATCATTCGTCGACCTCATCACATCGTAAATAGGTCTCAATAGCTGGCAAGTTCTTACTCATGTGCGACACACGAGCCCCGTATCCCGTGAACAATACTTTATGAAGCAGATACATGCGCGCGATATGAGGTTCGAGATAGCTGCTATCGTTGTGAATTATAATTCGCTAATAAGCCTCTTTTGCGGTAAACGATGTGAATATATTATGGAGATTATGACACGTTTTTTTATTTTTGTAAAATTATAAGTATAAATTAAAAGTAAAGAGCATTTGACTAGTAAAATACATGAGGATGATGCCGCTGCGTCTGGTTTTACCAACTTCTTAAAAGATCTTACCTTTTTTAATCTTCTTAAAGATGTACGTTTCAAAAGACTAAGAATACATATTAATGATGTCATTGTTTAAATTGATTGCTCTAAGTTCCTCCTCGTGTGAATTAAGTTGTAAATGAAGGTGTAAAATTCTAATATGACATATGAGGCATATTAAAATATGTCAAGTATGTAGGTTGTACTGAAATAGGATGCATGCTCGCATCTAGGATACGTTAAAAAATATTTTTTTTAGATGTAGTTTTGTGATAATTATCCATTCAAACGTCTACACATACGCTCACACCCGAACACAGGTTATTTTTGATTATTTAAAAACTTAACTATTTCTTATTCGACCTATATTCTTGGAAGATTTGAGGGGGAACCTTGTAATACAGGTCACACCCAGTAAAGAGGCCCTTGCTATTTATCTACAAAAGCCAATCAATAAATTATTTTTATCGATGTGAAACATCTATAGGCGCACGTAATCCTAATTGTTAAAACTAAGCGGTCTGCAGCGTTAGTTCGACTTAGTGCGTAGTACTGTTGTAGATGGCGTTATTTTCATTACGCTATATAATTAGTTCCTGCTGCAATCATGTCTTTTATGCAAATTATTTGTACGAACACGATGTCTCACATCTGCCAGACGTCCCGTGACGGATTTTTTTTTAAGTTTATTTATATGCGTCTCGATAATATCGTTGAAACAATGACGAGTTCTACCACCTACAACAGACGTCTTCAGGTATAATTTAACTTATATAGGTAATTCGTAAAGACGCATTTCCCACGGCGACACATAGCGACATAAATCGGGCGGCAGCGAGTCACACGAGCCGGGGCATATTTTGCAGAACAATGCTTTACGCGACAGATAAAAACCGCGACACGAGCTTCGCAGATAACCGTCGGCGTCGTAAATCGTAATTCGATAACGTCTGCTGCGTCCTTGCTATTGAATTTTGATGCTTTACAATAATTTTGGATGCTGTTACAATGATTTAACACATTTATGTAACATCGTTAAAAATATTAAAAAAAGCAGACTGCTTAGCGATTTTTTATATACTTATAATGATATTTTTTTTTGTTTTAGTAAATAACACTTGAAATTGATGAGGTAGCTATAATATTGACAGGTATGACTCAACTCATTATTGTCCCACTGCTGGGCACGGGTCTTCTCTCAGGTGAGAGAGTTTTAGGCCATAGTCTACCGCGCTGGCCAAGTGCGATTTGGTTAAGAACTTTTTTTAAAGAACTCTCAGGTGTGTAGGTTTCCTCACGATGTGTAATAGCAAATAATAAATTATAATTAAACCTAAATTATTAACTATTTGTATTTTACATTTAAAATTATCCTTAACCGAAACTATCCGAAACCATTGGATAATCCGAAATAATTACATGTCCGTAACGATATACGAAACCGGTATAATATTATTCCTATATCCGAATCCAGATCCGAAATTTCATATTCATGACATCCCTGATATTTAAAACAAATATATGTATCTAAAAAGATAGAATTTTTGAACAAATATTTTTTTTTTAAGTAAAATATTTGAAGATACTTTATAAGAATTACTTAATTGATAATCGGTGGTAAGGTAATTAGTATTAACTTGGTTTGGAATGTAATTAATAATTTGCATCACAAAGCTCTGTACGAAGTTTTAAATAATGAGACTCCAAACGGACTACATCCGAGACAAGGAGGTAATTATTTATCAATGACTTAGGGTTGTCACTCGTGTATTCGAAAATAATTTTAAAAAGTGTATGAAATTTATACACGATAGAAGTGAAACTTAATAACTATAAATAATAAAATATTTATTTGTGAGAGTAATGGTATTAAGACTTATGCTTGTTAAAAAATCGATTAAGTTATCACTGCAGCCAATTCGGAGATCTTATTTCACATATACCATACTTGAGCTCATACAAGGTACGAAGTAAAATCGTTACCGTGTTTCAGAAAGGAGTACAGCGCCATCTAGTCGTAGCGTCGACAGCTGCTTTTGTTATGCATTTTCGTTTAATCCATCAAATCACGATCCCAAAGAAGTTTAATTTCAAGAATCGTCAATTTTAGTTACGAGTAGAACTTTCTATATGTATTGAGGAATGTATTATGAGAATTTTATATGGTGGTAGAACAAGTATTCATCATTCATTCATTCATTCATATGTCCAGCGTGAATCAGTTCAGCGTTTCGGTATAGTGGTTGACTTACCATTTGACGCTACGACGTCTTCAGGAGGAACAAGGCGTCTACTACTGAAATCTGACGTCAGGTATAATTTTTGCTGTTCACAGAATTGGTTTGTTTTGTCACAAATATACATGGGTGGCTGTCACTACTTACCATCCTCGCTATGGATGTCCATGTGCATGTTATATGCATGTTTGCGACTTCAGTCTCATAAAAACATGGATTTTTTTTTCTCAATAAAGTAAACTTGGAATATACTGCAAGTGATTTTTTTCGTCGGTTCTTTTCTATTTTTTTAGCAGATTGAAGTACCAAACGATGCAGTCCACATAATGGTAAGTGGTTACTGCCACCCATGGACATCTGTAATCAACCTCATATAGAACAGGGGTTTTATCTGAAGTCGATCACAGATGCGTTGCTACTCCCGAGGACTGAGATGGTCGCCTCATAAATAAGTGAACCGGCAACCACACCCTTCCAACGAAACGCAAGACGCTTCACGCTGGAAATAGGTGTGGCGGTGGTACCTCCCCGGTCGAATTACTTTGGTTCTAACACCTGGATAAACGGTCGACTTTGAGTTGAATAAATATGTTGATACAGATTTTTTTCATCATTTATTATCCGATGTTGCTCTAATAAATGATAATTAAATACACTTTAATTGCTTTCAAAATTTGATTTCATTGGTTTTGTGCAGCCCTACAAAGTATTTAAGCGTCTACCACCGTCACAAATAATTTACGAACCGTTACAAGAGTGACCGTTCGTAAATTATTTGTTTAAATTTAGAACGGGATCGGCTAAATGTTTCGGATCGTCAATAAGTAATACTTCACTAGATTAACCTGACCTTCTCTACATTGGTTCGACAACAGTTTGGGAGTATTTTAACCTGGTTTTTCGAATTGTCGGGTCAAGATAAATTGGCGAGTCGTAATGTTGGATTGCAGTACTGGACGGTCAGTCCGTTGACAAATGTTTACGAGTTTGTCACTGCGAGGTTTGGGGGAGTTTCCATACCTGCTGGGGTTCGCCGAATCGAGTGTAATGAAGCTCTAGATTGATGTCCGTGTAATGTAACGTAATGTAAGTTGTGTACAGCTGTCGAATAAACTGAATATTGTAGCATGCTTGGCGTTGAGTAATTGTTCACGGAAATTGGGTGCCGATTGTTTTTCGAACGTGTAACATACTGGTGTCGTGAAAAGTTTTTAAGTATGGTATATTTCGGTTTTTTAAAATACCGAGAATTAATTTTATGATCTGACATTGCTAATAACGTTACTTATTTATGGAAAATCAAATGTCTTTCGATATAAAGATTACATAATTATTTTTCATTATATTTTTAATGTGTGACAAATTATATAAGGTATGGAAATCTATGAAAAACCAAAGAACATATAGAAACTAGGATACACATTCAATTTTATTTCAAAGGTTTTAATCCAAAAAATTATAAAGCCTTAATAAAAAAATAAAAAACAAACTTGTACCTTATTATCTCAACAATCACTTTCCTATTTCACAAACTACACATACACACGTGTTACAACACTATTAATGTACGTACATATATATAACAAGACACAACCAAATGTCTTCATAAACTAGTGTTGTGCTTTGTGTTGCTCCGTCTGCCGAATGACATTACCGGCTACGTGCTTAAGTAAGAGGCCACAAAGCCAGAGGTTAGATATAAGATAAATATAATATGTAAAAGATAAAATAAGATCACGTTGGAAGATTTTGAGCTCTTAAAAAATTGGGAGAAATGTGACTATTATAACTTATCAGGCTGATGTACGTTTATGAAATGTAATTATATATGTTTTAGGAAAATTTTGCTGGAAAAAATTCATCAAATTTAATACAATGTTTAAAGTATTAAATCTATTAGATTTCAAATACACGGCTATGTCTCATTTTAAAAGACGAACACAACAAGATGAGAAAAAAGGAAAGATGCTTTTATTCACGGAAAGTGAAAAAATATTACATTATTACAAACAGCTACATAGATTATATGAAAAAATAAGGTAAAAAAATTGACTTTTAGTACAATCTAAGTTCTAATAGGAAAAACGAGTATAAATATTTGCTGTATATATATGCGTCGATGGTTTTGAAAACAGTTTTTTAAATCATATACTGTACATAAATGTAGACAAAGAAAGCATAGACAACAAAAGTTTCCCGCTCACGTCGCGGCCAAACCCGACCCGAGGCGACCAGAGCGTCGTTACCGCGGCAATCATTCTCTCGTGAGCAGCTTCCAACTATCGCACGTAATTAACCAATGTCCAGTTGCCACCGATCTATTTACCTAGAAGAACCCATTGATTAATGCGAAGATAAACATTTTTTTAAACGGCAGAAGTGACTGCACTGGAATATAAATATTAACTTTGCGTTGTTTTGAGGTATGGTGTTGATGAAAAGTAATATACATCGTCGCTTAAGTTCTACAAGTAAGTCATAATTGGCATTTTTTTTGAGAGACAAAAACCGATAAATTTTACATAGATCAACTAAAGTTCCATTTTGTACTTTTAATATTCCATAATTTAAAGGTATTTCTGTGTCGTACCTTGATTCTGTTTGGACGAAACGACGCGTATTTCGATTCCAATGACGACGATTTTCAAAATGTCTTTACCGTCAAAAAATGACTTACGCGGTGCTAGAACTTAAACGACAACATATACTTCAGCAAGTATCCTCGGGGTTTGTACCATGTCTGTACTTATTAGGTTCTCTTTTGATGTCAGTATGTTGTTACGTATAAGTAATTAAACAAACGTTCACTCAATTAAACTGATGGGAAGTTAAGGCCCTCCATAAGGATTTGTTATTAATCCCAGATACAATTGAAGTCTTTACGTGACGTTGGCTCTAAATCTGTTGCTGTTAGGACAATAAAATAGGTATCGCGTTGGTACCTCAAGAAAACCTTAAAGAGTTATTTCTGAATAAACATCGGGGAATTGCCTCTTTCAGTTAAACAGGCATCAGTGTAGAAAGTCGGTCGCGCCCTGCCAATATGCGGACTTCATTAGCTGCTCTCGCAAACGACCCTTAGGGGTCAGGGGACAGCCGTCGTTATTGCGTATTTTTCCCCGTGATGGAATGGTGTCGTTTTGTTTGTACCACCTAATGAGGTATTAAGCACTTGGTTCGACAAACGATCTGTTTAGATGGGTGGAGGTAATTATTCTATTTGTAATTGGGCTAGAAAATGCAATTCGTAGTGTTCCGTACCCAAAGGGTAAAAATAGAACCCTATTACTAAGATTCCGCTATCCGTCTGGCCGTCTGTCCGTCTATCCGTCTGTCCGTCTGTTCATCTGTTTGTCACGTCATGATTCGTGATAGCTAGACAATTCAAATTTTTACAGATGTATTACTGTTGCCGATGTAACAACAAATACTAAAAATAAAATAAATATTTATGGGCGACTCCCATACAACACACGTGATTTTTTGTCGATATTAATAACGACAACAGGTAGACGCTTGAATTATTCACAGACTATTAAATTATATATTAACTTTCAAAATAATTAATTTAATTGATATAAAATTAAAACAAACGAGATTTCTTGCCGTTTTTATATATAATCGTACCCTTCGTGCGCGAGCCCGACTCGCACTTGGCCAGGTTTTCTTTTATTAGATCGGTAGCAAACGACTATGCAGTCCATCTGATGGTAAGTGGTTACTGCCGGACATGGACATCTGCAAGCAAGCTTTATTTGGAACTGGGGTTCTATGTAGTTGATGATAGATTCGTTACTACTCCAGAGGATAAGATTATCGCCTCATATGTAAGTGAGCCGGTGAGTTTTTGCGTTTCATGAAAGGGTGTGGTCATCCTTCCATGAAACGCAAGAACTATTTCACGCTAGAAATAGGTGTGGTAGTGATACCTTCCGGTCGAACTACATTGGTTGTACCACCTGGTAAAATTTATATCTTACTGTAATGAGTCTGGAAAGTGAAGTAGGTTGCATAGTATAAATGAATATGAAAGCAATAACAAATATGTGATTAATATTCAATTTTCACAAGGCATGATATAAGTATGTATTGTATTGTAATTGATGTTCGGGGAAGGGTTATTTTATTTATTTTTAACAAAGACGTAGAAAACGTCGTGAGAGGCTATCCTCAGGCTGAGAGGCAAGTCCAAATAGGATTTAAGGTCTTCCTGTGGACGGCCGCAGATACGTTGCTGCTTCTGAAGACGAAGTTGGCATTCCAAGACAAGGCATTCCTTGTATAGGTGTTTTTTTCTCACTACACACTTTAAATCAGAACAGAGTAAAGCTTCATATTATTAGAAAGAGGTAGTAGAGAGTAGAGAGAGAATAGACTACCTCTACTAACTCTCTCCTAGAGAGGTTTTAGGAGATGTAGAGTTTGTGCATACGGAATCAAATCATGAAGGCTTTTTAAAGATAGTGTAAATATTTAAGATGTCCTAAGTATCCGACGCAAAATTTATAAATGATCTGTGATCTGTGAAGATATATGAATGCATGAATGATCTGAGGAAGAGTAAAATATATTTGGTAATACTATAATCAACACGATTAACACAAACATGACACAGGTACACAAGTCCCAATGGCATAACAAAACGAAAAATCTTAGGGAGTTTAATAAAATATTTCGCCTCAAAACTTCATCAGATGCGACGCCAAAATTAATTTATGCAAACAAAGCTGGCACGCGAAAGAATTTCAAAACAACAACAAAGACAGAGATGTTCGGGGATATTATCGCGGCTGTGAAATATTAGACGAGTAAAGTTTTTCCGCGCGGAATCCGCCATCTTGGAACTCCACGACATTTGCGGGATGCCAGACGAACGTTTGACAGCGAAGACCTTTAATGTAAACTTTGGAAGCACTCTCGGATATTAATTGATATTCGGTAC
>MOOZ01045191.1:5350-19212 GCA_002930495.1 Cecropterus lyciades | reverse complement strand
CCACGACATTTGCGAGATGCCAGACGAACGTTTGACAGCGAAGACCTTTAATGTAAACTTTGGGAGCACTCTCGGAAATTAATTGATATTCGGTACTTTATTTATAAACAAATCTAGCGATCACAACTGATAAGATTCGGCAAGAAACTCAGTGGGTTTGCCTTTTTTCCATGTATTATTTTGTATATATATATATATATATATTTAACCAACTTGTTTATTATATGGGCAATAATAGCTAGCTGGCTTACATTTGACTAAACTAGACGCTTGTTTGGCAAGATACGCTACACTTTGACATTTAATAAAATATTGAAATATATATAATTGGTAAGTCCCAGGCTGTTTTGTCTTCTATGTAATCAGAAATTTTATAATATGCTTTACGGCACAGTTTGTTCTTAATCATTTTAGCGTGACGTTTCGGTGAAAAGGTGTGGTTCACTTTCATAGGAGGCGATTATCTTAGTCCTTGGGAGTAACAACGCTGTGATTGACATCAGAAAGAACCCCCGTTCTGTATGATATTGCTTACAGGTAGACTGCATGCTTGTTTGCTACTTTGAGCTTATAAAGAAAGTTGTTACCATCGCCACTTGCGTCACTAGAACGATTTTAAAATTAAATTGGATATGAGATACTTTTATGAAAATGAAAATGATGCAATCGGTCCAAACTTTCGAGCAAATCTTTTAATATTTACTAAATGTTAGTGCTAACCGGGGTCCGTAACCTAGATTGACATTTTGCAAAAAAAATGTCATAACTATCACTATTAAAATGAAATTTAGAAAGTTGAAGTGTTCTTTTATGCTGGTAAAGTAAAAACTAAAAAAATGTTGTCACTTTATTCAGGTGTACGCGGCATGAAAAATATCTATTGCATACAACAAACAATTTTGAATTATATTTACCGACATTAAAGTTAGTTCACCGAGTTCAAAGTTTAGTTATGAAAGCATCAAACGCATCGTCACTAACACGAATACTTGCAAGGTAAACAAATATTGGATATTAAGATGCCCCGCGAAACGGCCTCCTGTCGCGAAGATGAATCCATAGCTCGACGTGATACCTTCGTTTTCCACCCATATATTAACCAACATTACCGTGCTCTCCATTACACATAACTACACGATTGTACACCTTATTGCTAAAGTAATAAAGGTACTAATACTCCGAGAAAGTTTTTTGAACTGTATAATTTTTACCAAAGTATGTTTTCAGTATTTTAATATAGCGGACACAGTCAAATAGCAATTTGCACGATTTCGTCGTGTTAATAAATTTATAGCCAATTTTGCGTTAGTGTGAATTGATGTTATCCTACGGGATTACTTTTTATTTTCAGTTTATGTTTGCGGATGTTTTAAATATAATACAATGCGTAATGATCGTTAGTTATTACATTTATGCGTAGTACCTTTTACCTGTACCTTTTTCTACCTTATCATTAGTCAAAACCCCTAAAAGGTTTCGAGTTCAATCCCTTGCGAGACAGATTCTTAAGACTGATATTTGTTTTGACTCTGAATCTTGTTGTATTCGTTTATATACAATGAAAGCATATAATATTTTGAACTATTACTTTTTAAATTATTTACAAACTGTGTTCGTTTCATTGCCAAAATATTCCTTGTTTTACGTAGTGTTTGAAAGGTTCAGTATAGTATCGTATAAGGTGACCACCTCCACCAATCCTCAAGAGAGGAAATCATAAGAGACCGACTTCAAGTAAAGTACGACTTCCCAATAGAGTTAGTTACGAATGTCAATAGGCGGTAGCGACTATTTACTACTTACTTCATTTAAATCCTTTGAAAGTTCTACCCTAGTATATAATCACCAAGTATTTCCAATCGAAACATACGGGATTAATCGAAAACATACAGGATTAACACAAATACACACCTAAAGCGATTCAAAATTCAACAGCATAACTAGTGTATCACAATATTGACACAACAAACAGCCAGGGGAAAATCGGTGTACCGTCCAAAGTCAACAGAGTATTTTGAGGGATAGTTTATCGAACTAATCCCTCTGGTGGCGCTAGGATCGCGTTGCCCGGCAATGACCGCGTCATTTCCGCTTCCGGCTCTGCATATTGGAGTAAAAAAACATATATAATCATGTAGGATTAATAAAGTGATTATGCTTTGATATTTAGCCTTTCAATTTGGTGGGAGGGGGGTTCGAATGCCAGGCATGTGCGCATTAGGCTTCAATTTATTTATCGCTTCCTTATGACATCGTAAAGAAGTCTACATACGTTTTGAAATTTTGTAAACAAAAAAAATATTGGCGTGTGACGTCCCTTGCTCTTGGACTTGGACTGAAACCTGGAATATGGCCTATATCCTTCTCAACAAATGTCATTTCATTTTTCAAAGTTATGTGTGCATAAGAAATTAGTTATAGCTTGCATTGATGGTAAACGCAGTCGTAAAAAAACTTTCACGTTTTTCTCATAATTGCATCTGGAAGTCCTGTAAAAAAGTCTTAAAAGCCATGTGAAGTCATCTGTACTTGATGAAACCTATACATCTTGGAGTTCTGCAAACAAAAAAGTCTTTAGAGGTGTATGACGTCCTCTGAAATTGGCCAGTGAGGTGCACTATAGGCCTGAAGAAAACTATGGGCCCGGTGAAGAGACATGTGCCCAACAGCTGTGTTAATACAGCATTTTTAACATAAAAATAATCATAAATACATATCCTGTACGCGCTTAGGATAACGAAAACAAAAATACAGTGTATCACAATATTGAAACGACAAATAGCCTAAGGATCGTCGAAAATCAACGTACTATTTCGACAGTTTATCGAACTAACGTACGTGGCGCTAACGTCGCGACATCCGGTGATGGCCGCGTCATTTCCGCTTCCGGCTCTGCACGCACGATATAAATAAACGGAGCGTGCATCACACATTGCGTGGGATAAATCGACTGGCTAATCCGCTGGGGATTTATTTGTCTTGCTTTTGTTTTGTTAAGAATAGTTTTGATGATTGTGAAACAATACACTCTTTATTATTTGTCTATATTATTTAATTCATGGTGCTTCTTTAGGTTTTATTTATAATATTTTAGATTACTCTTGTGGTTCCGCCCGCTTCAGTTACAGTTATCACGCTTGCGTTAATCCAGGTGATAAACTATCTGTGCGCCAAATTTTAAAGTTCAATCCAAAATTACGAAATCCGACCAATGGATTTTGCGTGAAAGAGTAACAAACATCCTCACAATAAGATAACTAGTACGCAATGAAGGTACGCGTATTATCAAATAAAAAGTGGTCATTGCCATGATAAGGGGTGAGAGTATTATAAGGTCAGCCGGAAATACGTTGCTATCCACAAGGACTAGAACGCCTCGTAACGTACAGTTAGAAGTGGACTCAGCAGTGCAGCCACTTTTAACGTGAAGCAGTTACGTTTCGGTGGAAGGGCGAGGTTGATGGCTAACTTTGATATGAGATAACCATAGGAGTAGCAACACATTTGATAGTTATTTCACATAGAACCCCCGTTTTACATGGGTAGCGATGATTACTTAGCTCAGATGAACTGAATGTTCTTTTGCTACTTATAAAAAAACCATAAAAAATCTCATAACTGGTGAAAAAAGAATACCGGTTCGCCAATGCGAATGCAAAGATTAGACTCATCACTCTAGGCTTTGGGTATCACTACAATAAAGTCTAAACCAATATACTGAAAGAGGCTTCACTGTACTTTTTTAAATAACAATTTTCATTTGCCACCCCGCTCACACATGAATTATTGTAAAACCAATTTTCTTGATACTTCAACCTCCCTTCAATTTCTTCGGCTATCGAGTTACACACGATTTACGATTGCTCAAGACTTGACCAGGGGTAATGTAGCGTGTGACGTCACGGGACTCCAATTGAAAATCTCACCGTGGTCGCTCGGCCGGATTCCTTAAGTGATGTTTTTCAATGGTTTCCGATAGATTAGCTAGGGAGGACCCAGAAAGACAGTCTTTTACTCGAAAAAATAACAATAATTTATTGATACATTTTTATTCAAAATATAAAATGAACTCAATTGAAAAAAAAAAAT
Organism: Cecropterus lyciades; assembly: GCA_002930495.1. Lineage (NCBI taxonomy): Eukaryota > Metazoa > Arthropoda > Insecta > Lepidoptera > Hesperiidae > Cecropterus > Cecropterus lyciades. Next base: position 15,123 of record MOOZ01045191.1, on the reverse strand, counting down.
AAGCCACTTACTTTTTATAAAACTTAAGTGGATGAAGAGGCTTGCAGTAAGTCTGATGGTATATCATCAAATAAGGCTACAGTCATATTTAATGCCAGCCATAGATGTGTAACCTCGGAAAACTATGTGAAAATGCGTATATAAGGATGCTAAGGAGCGAAGAATGCTGATCCATCAGAGATGTCTGTAGTAGCTAAGACAGCGAAAAAGGCACCTATAGCGTTTCCATCATGATCCTTATTACACCATACGAAACCAGAAAAACTAGTAAAATGATTTTGATGTGCCTAAATTCACACACTGATTTTGGAGCATACGAGTATTAGGATATGAGACTTTTTATTCGTTATCCCACATAAGGTATGTTTAAGTATGTACAATAGCATATAATTCCGGTTGAAAGTGCGTGCGTGAAGATATGTTTGTAATGGGAACAAGATTAACGTTTATAAAAGTGGTTGATCTGAGTGAGCGTCTAAGGGTTTTCGTGAATTCTTTTCAATAAAACTATTAGAATGTGTGTCACGGGCCACGCCATCCCATTGCGGAGGGAGCTTTGACGTATCGCCTTAAAATCGCTCTGGAGAAATTTGTGGAGGACATTAGATACCCGAATTGGATTTCTGCCCTTTGATGATTGGTATCAGTGTCTTTTAAAATAGTAGTGTAAATTCAAAGCGTAGTTAGGGTAAAGTCACCACTTATATAGGGTTATATTAATTTACATATATAATGCTGTTTATCTAACTTTATCTCGAACGTAAGAAACAATATCAAGTAATATAAAAAGCGTCATAAACATAGAACTTGTCTCGTCCGCTCTTACACTGGCTTGCCGAGTTTGCACTGAGAATCTATATACAACACCGTATAAATTTACCTATGTTAGATAAAATAATAAAAGACCAATGTTAATATTGCTCTACGTTTTATTCATAGACCAAAAACAAGCGGCTTTTAAAAATGTAAATACTGATTTTTCCTGCGCCATTGAAATATTAATGAATGTGCTTTATGGAGTCAACACTGAATGTAGTTCCAATACATCGCTACAATTGAACGTTTTATGAGTCAGCAGGCAAACACTGAGATAGATAGGAAGGGCAATTTTGATTTTGCAAAAAGGGAAAAACACTGGCCACTCCAATTTCACATAGAGCTCATACAAAAGATCACCCACGTTAACTATGAATGGCGAGGAACAAGCACGCTATGGACACGAATGGGAATCAAAAAGAAAAAACATCCGAGAAACGAAAATAGGAATTGAATTTAAGTACATTTAAATTTTCCGACCCCCGGCTTTGACTGGCTAATAAAAGGATGGCCGTGTTCGAAATACGAATGTTTTTTGATCTCATTCGCTCCCTTAACGGCGAGGCATTTGCGCCACGCGACTAAATGGATTATTTCCTTTCTGCGTTCCTTTTTCAAAACAATTTTACGGGACTTCTGTACATCGCGACATACTCATCACATATAGTAAAGTACACATTTTAAGACATACAATGCAGAGTGAAGGTTTAAAATTGCGTGTATTGTTTCTTACTTGCCGTTTTGTGTTTTGACTGAAGCGTTCCTTTGTACTCCGCTAACCATTTTATCGTGAGCTCATCGCATCTATCTCTTACTTAATCGGTTCATTGTGGCTTGGCTCGAGTGTTACAACAAGACAGATCATTTTAAAGTAGCGTTCGCAAACGAAACAAAACGTTGACAAGCGTGGGGTGCGATCGGATTAAGGAGGGTTGACTTTACGGCTGTCGTACAATTTGGAAATTGACTCCTGGAATCTGTTTACGTGTTGCGGTGGTACTTTTTGTTTGTGGTATTGTGTGTCAATTTTTCTTTCTCTATCCAATTTGGAAAGGCCATTTCGTGGATTAGGAACATTTGTGCGCTTTACCGGTTTGTTTTAGTATTACGATGTGTGTACTGTACTGTACTGTATTTAATGTAGTGAATATCATATTATCGTGGAGATAACGTTTGAGAAAATGTTGAAAGTTAGGAAAATTACCTGCCATCAAATTTGTTTTGCGTTTACTATCAGCAGAAGTTTATTAAACAGAATCATAACGATTATCATTCATTTTACGTGTTTTATGAATTGATTGAGAAATTATGTTCTTCATAATAGTTTTTTGTTTCTATGTGAGGATAGTTATTCCCTACATCGAGTTGATGTTGTAGAACCGTGATTTGATACGGTACTAAGATAATATTTGTAGATTACGTAATTTCACTTGCTCTTTGCTTTCATTTCATGAGACAAACAATAGTAAAATCAAATTTGGATATTCCTGCTAAAAAACTTGTAAATAAAGAATACAAGTCTGTAAAACGTCTCATATGGACTATAGTATGAGTTTGATATGTAGGGAATATTTCCAATCCTCGGAGCAGCGTGATAAGTGTCCTTCAGAGCTTCCCTAGTTATTCCCTACAAAAAGGGTTGCAACTGACGTAACGTTAGTGGTAGTGCCGGGGTATATATTAACTATTCACATTAAGGCTGCCAGTTTACTTATATATGAGGCGACCATATTAGTCTTCGGGAGAAGCAACGCATTTGTGATTGACTTCAGACAGAACCTCTGTTCTATATGAAGTTGCTATGAATTGTCTATAGGCGGCAGTAACCACTTACTATCAGATGGACCGTATGCTCGTTTGCTATATTATACAAAAAAAAAACGGTTGCAGTCGTAATAACGTTAGATATCGTGACTGGAGATAGCTTAACTACTCGCTTCTCGTTTCTCGACTATAAAAGAACACGTCCTTTATAATTTCCAGGAGATTGCAAGCAGTGATCGCAATGACGAATGGTTTGTCAAGGGGACAGTAAAACGATTTGGTGCGAGAAAACTCCGAAATTAATGTTGACGGCTCGCTTCATTAAGCCGTTGACATCTTGGAATTCTTTGTTGGGGATCGTTAGAACATTTATTTTGTTTGTTTGTTATTTGTTTTATGGTTTGGATTTACTATTGCGTGCAATAGTATTAGAATTAATGGTGTTAAATGACAGCTGTTCTGCATGTATGAACTACATTATTTTTTAATAACTTAGAGTTTTCCGATCTTGCAATTATTTCATTGTAATCTGGTGTCCATTGATATTTACAAAAAGTATTGTATATAATGTAGATCATTAAGCTGATCACGAAAAATATTTTCATTTTATTGATAGAGTTATCCTGGAAATTAGAAAAAAAATACCTTGCCTTACTTTTTTCTAATATTACTTCCCAATACCTTTAAAATTGACGTTCAACCCATTGATGCCCTACTGCTGGCCAGGGTTAACTCTCAGATAGAGTAGTAAACTTATGCAAAATTAAAATATCTTACTATTATTATAAATGTGAAAAGTTGTTATTCTTCGTTTCTAATTTCATCTGGAGTTTATTACAGACGTTCATTGGCGGCAATAGCCACTTCCATCCATCCATCCATCAGCATTTTGACGTCCACTGCTGGACACAGACATATCCCCTAAACGGCGCCACTCCAGCCGATCCCGTGCCTTCTGAAACCAACGCTTTCCCGCTGTCTTCTTTAGGTCATCGGTCCACCTGGTCGCGGGGCGACCCGTGCTCGTTTTCCCTAAACTAAAAAAAAACCGTAGGTGGGTTTGATAAATGTATTTTTTATTTATGCAAATTTGGTACACAGACAGTTTATGGCTTGTATTACATATAGGATACTTTTTACTGCCGTACATTAATAAGGGATATTAATAAGGGCATATATTAAAGGCAGAGTAATGTTTGATGCTATTAAGCATTAAATCTGCCCTTTGTATATTTTTTGTTCAATAAAGAATAAATAAACAAGTACAAGATATGAGTCCGTGTGTGTTTGTATAGTGACGGTAAATACACGAAACACCTATTAACAAACAGACAAACATACTTAATAGTTAGAATAAAATTGATCAGAAGCGCGAATATTGAAAGGAATATTTGCACTTCAGAGACGTCCCGATGGTATGAACTTACTGTAGGAATACCGTGTTTGCTGTTACTATTTTCAGGATATGAAACCATTCGTGGTACACGATACTTGTATGTATTTACATAGCCCTAGGGATCAGACTTATCTGCTATCTTATATATTTAGTGGTAGGTAAAATTGTTTTTAATACTCGTATATAATAATTAGTTATTGATGGGATAAGATAGAAGTAGGTATTAATTATATGAATGTTTCATCGTCAAAAGACATTTGAAAACAATGAAATGTGTCATTGTTAAAGAAGAATAATGAGTAGAACTATCTATTCATTATTATGTTCATAATGTTGTAAGAGGATTTATCTAATGTAACTGTATAAAAATGTGTCGAAAACTTCTTTGAGTTAATGAAAGTTGTTAGAACTAGGATATTCAACAAAACACATCATTATTATATTTCTTATATAGTATGAGAGTAGCAATTGAACGTGTAGTCCACTAAATGGTAAGTGGTCACTGCGGACCATGGAAATCTCAATAAATGAGAAGAGAGACTTACCAGAGGTTGACCCCAGATGCGTGGCTGATCTCAGGACTAAGGAATCATTTATCAGGAATATTTGAGGTTGGCTCCAGATTAGTGGCTGATGGACTAAGTTATGGACTATCTATGGACTAAGTTAGAATGCGTCGGATAAGTATATTTCTCTTACCACACCTCTCAGAACATGAGCGTTTAACACTGCTATTTCACAGAAATGGCTGTGGCGGTGGCGGAAGCACCACCGCCACCGCGAGTCAAATTGTAGGTTGCTAATCAATAGTTCCTCAGGTCCAGTATAAATGATGCACACATCAAAATAGAAAGTTTCCATTTGGCGAGTCGTTCCGGGCCGCATTAGCACAACAAAGCGGCGATCACTCATCGCATGACTACTGATTTATTTTAATGGAGATATACTTTTGATCAGCTGGTACCCGCGGTATGGACAGTGTATTAGGACTGGCGGCAAACATCTTAAGTATTACAAGATTATGTTCGAATAAGTCCGTACGCTTCATTTTTGTATCAGGAAGATGGAAATATCGGGTTTTGATGTCATGTAATGCATTTATTATCTTCTATTAAAAAAATATTTTTTCCCATATTTTACAATGTCACTGCGTAGCGCGTTTTCGTAATGAAATCAAATCTCTTTTATTGCATGAAAATTGGTAAAATTATCGACAATAAAACAACTTCCACCAAATGCCACCAGTCATGGCATGCAAATTTATAAGTAATTATTAAGAATTCATTATTACATTAAGTTAATAGTAGTCCCTAGTTTTATGAAATAGAAGTAGCAAACGAGTATATAGTCCATCTGATGGTAAGTGGTCATTGCCGTCCATGGACATCTATTAGCAACCGAAGATAACTTGCTACCCCCGCTGGGCTAAGTTCGATTGCCTCTGGTAAGTATCTCCCTTACCACGTCCTTTAAACCAGACTACAGTAGCGCTTACAACTGGTTTTATTAGGCAGAAATAGGCGTGGCGGTAGTGCCATTAGAGGCAAACCAGAAAGCGTTCTACTGCATTGGAATTTTATTCCCAAGATATTGAAGGTAACTTTGACACTGTAGATATGATGCAAATAAAAAGTGTTATTTAAATTACAAGAAACCCCTTAATTCAGAAAATCTTAATGCTCAATTATTTTTATAAGGGGTTGCGCTTTTTAAAAGATGAAAATATAATTGAATTATATCTGGAAATTATCATGGATACTTAAATCATCAAATAAATGTTTTACTTATTTTTTAAGCAATTGATTTCGAATAAGCTGAGTAGATTTACTCGAACAAGACTGTTCAAATTATGTTGATCATCATATAACTCTATTAGGCACTGGTTGTTCCTCAGGACCTAATACATCATCATTACTGCGAATGGAACCGACGCCCTCTATCAATCACTTAGGGAAACCTATCAGGGCACATCCATAATGTGAGATAAGTTGCACAATACCTCAGCAACTTGCTGGACCCTTGGCGAACCTTGATGTGTATTATGTTCAGATATGTCTTTGAAATGAGTGTATGAAACGAGTATATGTCCTTATAATTTACTGTGGGTATGGTAAGGGAGACATACTTTTCCGAGGCATTCCATCTTAGTCCTCAGGGGTAGCAACGCATCTGTGGCTAACCTTAGGCGAGACTTTGATCTTACCTAGGGTTGATTACAAATGTCCATGGGCGGCAGTAGTCACTTACCGTCAGATGGGCTGTATACTTGTTTGCTACTCCAATATAAATACTAAAATATATAAGATTAGTAGTAAATTAGAACGCAGTTGAGTAACAGTATTGAAATTATCCCAGTTATCGTTTAAATTAAGAAAAATCTGGGCAAATCTGGACCGATTGCATAATATCCATTTAGATAAAAGAATCTTATGTGCGTTTTAATTTTAGAATCAATAATTTAATGCATTGGCGACTTCTGCCGTTCTAGTGTTGAAAATGCCGGTGGTGACTGCTTTTATTTGTAAGGTCTGAGTAGAACTACCACCCGCATGAATATTGTAGAAGTAGAAATCGAACATGTAGTTCACCTGAGAGTAAGTGGCAATTGCCAATGGATTTGCGTAGTCAACCACAGATGCGTTGCTACTCCTGAAGACCAAGAAGGAATGCTTTTTATTAGTGTATCAGCCTTTGTTTCTTAGCTAAAATTATAGTAAGTAAATTATCACATTCGTCACTAAGACTGAAGTGCAGTCACTACGTAGTAAAGATGACGTGAGTACGTAACGATTGATAAACGGATGCTTACGTTTCTATTCTAACATTATAGAAAATAGACATTTGCATAAGTCTCTATCAAGACTGTGAAGTCACTGTGAAGTTAAATTACGTGCGTTTTTACTCAGACATACTTTTTCCTGTACGAAGATTATTTTGAATCCCGACAAAAATACAGCTTAAAAATACGTAATGCCATCCGAGAATGGCTTGTGTTCAAAAATTAGGACCTTAACGACAAAATGACGGGCATCCTTTCTATAACATTTCTATGTAAATGCAAATTTTAAAGCCACTACTCATCCCTTTCTCTCTCAACCAATTTATAATAAGAGGGAGCGAGTATACTTTATTAATTTTTATTATAAAAAATGATTTGGGTTTAAGAGAAGTGATTGGAAACCTGAGCGCAGACAAAATAAGACGTATCCCAAGGCGTAAAACAGGTAGCCCGTAATCATTTAATTTGGCCATGACATAGCGGATCAATGGTTTTGATACTTGACGTATCAATAAGTATCAAAATTACTTTTTTACGTAGTCCTAAAATTTCAAAAATTCTACAATGACTACAAATGACATACAACTGACCTATCATTTCATTTGAAATTATAATAAATCTCATTTATCGTATCAAAATAACAAATCCCTCAAAAATCTTCACTCACTCCCATTTCTTGAAATCTACAACAACAAAAGAAATGTAACAAATTTATTTACATCTTGCTATTTATAAAATATAAATAGCAAACGACCGACAGTCTACCCGATGTTAAGGCTTATTGTTGCTATTCGCCATTTGTATACAATTTAAACTAGTGTTGGAGTTGTGGTGAAACAGCGTTTCTTGTCACGCGGCATATTGCGACGTGAATACCTCAGTCACTCTCATAAAGCGGTCGCATATCCCCGTGTCCATATTTGATGCACACGAAATGTTGCAATTTTATTAAAGGCGATATACGTGAAAATATTTATTTTATAACTCCTTCACACACTACATACTTAACACAGTGCAATTAAGAAAAACAAATTGGTAACATCCAAAAGAGTACTATAGTTACTGATGCGTTGCTACCCCTGAGGACTTATTAAAAAAATTGTTTCACTGGCACGATATGCAAGCATCAAACACGTTTAATCCTTGCACTTTCCAAAACATTACGGACAACAATATAATGGTAGTTTATTGAAATGCGGCGATTATTTTAATAGGACATCCGGTGCATCCTATCAGCTGGTTTTAATGGCACTATAGACATGCATCCTCTACATCAGTGTTTGCCAAACTTTTTCATGGCCTGACCCCTACCCTTCGCTCTTTCTAACCTGTAATGTATTATGTTATAATTCTTACAAATGTACACCATCGCTACTCCCATTTCTGCCTTATAAGAGTCGTGTTACGATGTGATAAGGAAGATATATCTGAGCGTTCAGGTAGGTAGTAGGTAGCACGCATACAGACATACCACGGGACCACAGAGCGAATCTAAGATTATTTTAAGTCGTCGCTAGATCCCAAACGTATCCCTTATAGTGACTTAGAGACGGGTTGTTGCTACTCACACTTTGAAAAACACTGCTCTACAATACACATTAGAATAATAATACGATTTGCAACTCCCGGAGCGAAATTTTGGGTTTAAGCCACTTTCTAATTAGAGGTTTAGAGCTAAATTTCGTATGGTAATATCCAACTGGTAGCCATTACGTATTGTTCAATCGTGCCATACCTACATTTGGTTGATCACGAAAATAACCTTCAGTTCCGTGCGATCAAAGCACCCGCAAAAGCTGATGTAGGTAATAAGAGAATGTAATAATTGCCTAATGAACGGAAGCTGTATTTTATTGACAAAAAATCTTACTAAGATTAAGAGAACTTTTTATTGATTTTCTGTAATCTGACGGTCTTCTGTTGGTAGCCCTTATATTTCAATATAAAGATTAGTGTACGTAGTATCTACTAAAGATATTACGTACACTAATCTTTATATTGAAATATATGATAGACTCCTTAATTGTTGATAAATGGAAATTGTGAGGGACTTTTGAGTATGAAACGTGGTTATAATCACTCCAGACATTATAAACCAATACCTGTTGTATGTATGTATGCATGTGTGTACGCGTTTACATATATTTTCAAGAAATTACTGGGCACGGGTTGCTACTACGGCCCAAGTGCGGTACTATAGAGTTCATACAGACTTAACAACTTACTTTTTTAAGAACTCATGCGTGTAGTTTCCCTATGATATTGTACTTCACTGTTAAAACAAGCTATAGTTAGTTTTCAAACACACAGGAAAATTTGAAAAAAAGAAATACCTTAAAAGCTGGAATCAAACCCCGGACTACCACATAGTTTCAAATCACTCGCATGTAAGCCGCTTACAAGTATGTTATGTATGTATTCACCGAACAAACTATTAGAATAGTCAAGCTATTTCTATTCAAGGCACAAGTCAGAAACAGGCACTAAAGTCATATCGGGCTCGGAAACACGACTTAACGATAACATCTGTTACGCGTAACCCCATCCGAGCGGCATTACCATAACCTTTATGGGAAAGAAAAGTAATGGGCACTTGCAAAGGGTCAATATGGATTCGAATGTCCCCTCGCGAATGTTCAAATGACGTGTGACACTTACGTGACCCTGAAGTGTGGGGACATACGGGCGTTCGTTGTTCTAGTTTTTGCCTATTTGGTTTAACTATTGTTATTAGAATGATTTTCAATTAGCAATGGTCTGTGAAATCACGAATACGGATACTTTGATTTCTTTTATGAGATTGACGTTGCAAACGATGATGCAGTCCACCCGATGGTAAGGTTACTGCCGCCCATGGACACCTGTAATCAACTTCGTGTAAAATACCGTACAGTTCTACCTGAATTCCGTCACGACGTTGCTTTTCCAGAGGTCTAAGATGGTCACTTCATATATAAGTGAGCCGGCCACTACATCCTTCCACCGAAACGCAAGAACCGCTTCATACTAGAAATAGGT
>MOOZ01045190.1:40943-61148 GCA_002930495.1 Cecropterus lyciades | reverse complement strand
CATCTGACATATGACAATGTCAGTAACAAAGTCAGCGTGTAAGAAATACGTATACGTGTGTTTGTGTGTGTCAAATGCATGGTAGTGTGTATAATGTTTTATTTATTGATTTAATGTCCTTTATAATCATTATTATTAAAAAATATTAGCGTTCTGCACTTGTCCTATATATAAACTATAAGTGTGTCAAATTCCATACTCCTCCGTCCGCGCAATTTTTGTAAAAAGAGGTCCAAAGTTTTTGCTTCACGTATTAATATAATGATGATAACTTCAATTGACAATTTTGGCAAGAACTCATATATTATAAAGCGTTGAATTAAAAGTATCATTAGGAACAAAACGTCGTTTTAGGCAGTCGGGTTTTTGTTTTAATATTTTTAACAATGATACTAGTTTATATAATAGTATCAAACGAGCATGCAGTCTACCTGATTGTAAGCGGTCATTGCCGTCCATGGACATCTGTAACTTCATACAGAACAGGAGTTCTATCTGAAGTCGATCACAGGTGCGTTGCTACTCCCGAGGACTGAGATGGTTGCCTCATATACACGCCGTATTTGTTATAGCGCCATCTGTTATACATTTCGGAAATATTAAGTATCAAACAAAACTAAGCGGGCTGCGGTGTTAGTTCAACTTAGTGCGGGGTACTGTTCGTAGATGGCGTTATTTTCATTATACTATATATTTAGTTCCTGTCGCAATCTTGTCTTTTATGCATATTGCTTGTACAAACACGATGTTTCACATCTGCCTGACGTCCCCTGACGGCTAATTATATAAGTATAAATTGATAAATTTAGTAATTTATACGTACAGTATTTAGTCATTCCATTTGCTGTTCTTGGCCCTTACTACGAGTTTGTTACGATTCCTGAAAACAATCATTGTTTAAGTTTACGCCCATTGCAAAGTTCCTAACAAGGTATGAACGAACACGTAAACAATGTTTTGAGAAAACGCAATAATCTCGAACTAAAGGCACAGTAAGCGCAACACACTGACATACATAAGTTAAAATAATCAAATTCCAATTGAAGCACGAATGGTTTTTATGAAAACTATTCACGCGTTGTAATAGTTAATTACTTAACTGGCTTCCGTCCGCGGATTCGTTTGCTGATGGTTGCGGAGGTTCTACGTGATTGTGAATAAAATAAATCTTCTACATATATGTATCTACCTACACTAATATATAAAAATGAGATGGTTTGTGTCTGTGTGTTACTCAATCACGTAAGAGTCAATGGTCCGATTTACATAAAATTTTGCATGGATGTAGCTTATTTAACTTGTCAGTGTATAAGTTACTTTTGATTTCGATGTTTTTCGTTATTTAAAGACGGTAACTATTTTATTTGACTTTACTACACCCTTTGGTTCCATACTATCATATTTCCATTTAAAATAAAAAGAGAACCCTAAAAAGTTTTTGATGGTAACATAACATTTACTTTTTTATTCTGTCCTTATTGTACTTCCAACAGTTAGCGAAAAGTTTAACTTTTTAACACATAGCGAAGCACGGGCATGTATATGCGACGTACAAACACACAGAACTTCAATTTATATTGTATGTATGGATATGTACAAAAAATTACAGGTTTTTGTATGTTTAAAAGATCTAACAACATTTACCAATCTTGTGGGAACCTCAGGATTATTTTAGACAATAGCAAAACCTCTGAACACAGTAATGACAATATTTCCCAGCATTTCCGATTGATCTCTCCCGTGAATACACTACTTGGCAAATTTATATTTTTCGTAATTCCACATATCAAAATTATTGTGATTTCCTTGCAATGCTAAAATGACATTTAAGTGGGTTATCTGTGTAATTCTGGCGCTTCAATGTAAGTAATGTAATGTAATTTTGAACGTGGTAGAGCTCTTTGAGGTTCGACTCCGGAAGCTCCTATGTCTGCCTAATAACAGCAGTGTTATACGCTGTTGTATTCTGGTCTGAAGGGCGAGGTAAGGGAGACATGCTTTTCCAAGGCATTCCATCTTAGTCCTCAGGGGTAGCTACATCTGTGGCTAACCTTAGGTGAGATTTTGATCTTACGTAGGGTGGATAATAGTTGTTTATAGGCGGCAGTAGCCACTTACCATCAGGTGGGCTGCATGCTCGTTTGCTACTTCCATACTATAAAAAAAAGTATTTTGAGTATATTTTTTCACAGCGTTGCACATATCTTACATCAACCCTTGAAAGTCCACTGCTGGACTTAGTCCTCCCCTAATATGCGCCGCTGCGACCTGTCCTGCGCCATCTGAATCCAGCGGTTACCCGCCGTCTTCTTCAGGTAATCAATTTACCTGGTCAGAAGGAGGGGGGTACTCCTATCCTGAGAAAATATAATCCATCTATCCATCATCCCTTCAAAGTCCACTGCTGGACATAGTCCTCCCTTAATTTGCGCCACTCCGCGACTAGTCCTGCGCCAACCAATCCAGCGCTAGTCCACCGTCTTCAGGTCATCAGTCCACTTGATTGAGGAGCGACCTACTCTTCTATTACCTATACTCCTGCACATATCGCACCTGAATTAAAGAGACCTAAACCTTTACATTTTGTGGCAATAAGAAAATTATATACAAATTTTGCGAAGTTTCTTAAAGCGGGCCGTTACTAAAAACACTAGGATTTATAGCACAAAATCGTCACTTTTTAATTCGCTAGACGATAAACTTTGTTAATTATAGTTTCAAGTATTTAATTAAAGTCGAAATTTTGGGCCCTATTATTCTCACTGTGTGACCTATGAGATGAAAATGAGATGGTGTTTGTCTGTATGTTACTCATCACGCAAGAACCACTGGTGCGATTTACAGGAAATTTTGCATGGAACTTATTTAACTGGTCAGTCTATAGGCTACTTTTTACATCGATATTTTTTGTTTTTGTAAGATGACGACTATTTTAGTGACGTCACTACACTCTTTGGTTTTAGACGTTCATATTTCCATTTTAAATCGAAAGAGAAGGCTAGAAATAGCAAAGTTTTGATTGCATTTAGTGCAAATAATAAGACATTATTTCTATTTACCAAAGCTTAGCACCGGCTAAGATAGATTTTTTTACAAATACGACCCTTTTGTTTTTACTTGAACTATTTTCTATTTATTCCAAGCCTTCTCCTAATGGCGAGATATCAGAAATCTAATTTATTTATCGCCACTGCCGCTGTAGGACATAACATAACAGACATTAACAAAGCTATAGCTAAAGAAATACACATACAATCGAACAACATTACTTTTTTTCGCTGGCGTATAAAAGTGTTAACAACAATCTTAAAATATATACAAACAGTCAACACAAACACCTCGTTGCAACGATCACACGCATACATACAAGAGAGTCCATTCCGTGTCAAGGCTGTCACCAACAGAACTTCGCAACACTTCACCGCATCGCGAGTGACCCTTTTTTAGAATTTTGCAATTTTGTGTCAAACGTATATTATGTAAACATACTTACATAGCAAATATTTAAGGAGCTTTTATTGATACTTATTTGCACTATGATACAAGATAAACTTATTTTTCGTTTGATGAGTTCAAAGATATACTATTTTATTTTATAGTGAAATTTTCAACAAAGAAAAAGCTTCCATAACAACGTTTTTCATCGCGTGCAGCACCTTTTAACATATCATAATTATTATATATCTTTTTTATCAGATTGAACTAATGAATGACCATGCAGTCCACCTGATGAAGTGATTACTGCCGCCCATAGACATCTGTGAGCAACTTCATATAGAACAGTGATTCTCTTTGAAGAGGTTCATCTGAAAACGATCACAGACACGTAGCTTTTCCCGAGGACTAAGATGGTCATATAAATAAGTCTGCAACCACCCTTCCACCTCACGAAGAGCAGCTTCACGCTAGAAACAGGTGTGGCGTTGTTACCTCCCCGCGGTCGAACTACACTGGCTCCATACTATTCACCACCTCTATTCTTTTGCTTGTACCAATTATTTGATGTTTTTATACTTATTACTTTATCATTTGTAGTAGTAGTTGGAACAAATATACGACATCTCATATCAATATTTTCAGAGTCGTTTGAGATGTAAAGCGTGCCAAAAATGACACATGTATGGTAGGAATAACAGTAAGATATGTATCAGAAGTTCAATTTTTTCAATTAAATTAAGCTCCTCTCTCAACACCTCTCAAAGCTCACATAATTTCTCTAGCTCATAATAAGAAAACTACAAAAGCTACGTTCGTTCCAGGTTGTCCCGTGCAAGTGGCGCTCCTGGTGGTCCCGGAGGACGTCGGCACGGCCTTCGCTGCTATTTATGGATTCACGCCGCGTATAGTAATTGGTATGTATTCTCACTACTGTATATATGAATTGAAATAATCTATACTGTAATTATATTTTTATAGTTTTCTTTTTTTTATATTATAAAGCCGACTAGTTTGTTTGTTTAGTTGAACGTGCTAATCTCAGGAACTACTGGTTCGAATTATTGAGGAAGGCTATAGGCTATTACATCACGCTATGTTTGTTGGTTTCTTTCTCATGATGTTGCGGGTGAAACCACAGGGCACAGCTAGTGTTATAATACCAAAAATATCCATATACTCGTATAAAGACCCCATGTTTTTATACGATGATTGTATGTAAGGTCGCGACCACCGGTTTGGTTTCGGGTTCCGGTTCGGCAACCACGCTGACCTGCAGATACTGTACGAGCTGGGCCCGCAGACTACCACTAGAGAACTCAAGACGACCACACGTGAGTGAGACAAGACTTTTATTGATGTGAAACATCTATAGGCGCACGTAAACCTGATTGTTGGCGTGGCGATCACCACACCGTATGTAATATTGCGCCATCTGTTATACATGTTCGGAACTATTAAGTATCGAACAAAGCTAAGTGGGCTGCGGTGTTAGTTGGACTTAATGCGGGGTACTGTTCGTAGATGGCGTTATTTTTATTATGCTACATATTTAGTTCCTGTCGCAATCTTGTCTTTTAAGCGTATTACTTGTACGAACACGATGTTTCACATCTGCCAGGCGTCCCGTGATGGCTGGTATTTTTCGAGTTTGTGATGAGCGGAAAATGGCCCTTAACAACCCCTTTTTGCATTAACATAAAAATAAACGCTTTCTACACTCATAGCCCCACAGTAGGATAGTGCATGGCGGAGCGGTCACCATACCGGTCTGACACGCAGTGGGTCCCGGGTTCGATCCCCGGTCAGACAGACATCTGAATGATGAGTTTAGGTTTCTGTTCTGGGTCTGGGTGTTTGTGTGTTCGTCTTTGTGAGTCCATGGCACTCACGACACAGGAAAAAATCCTAATGTGGGGCTATGAGTGTAGAAAGCGTTTATGTTTACGTTACCCGAACTCATCACTGTTTAGGAGATAAATGGTAACATTGGTTTGCACAAACATCCTCTCGCCCCAAACGCATATCATCGTTTAAGTTCTATCACCGCGTAAGTCATTTTTGGAATTTTGTTTTTGGAGAGACAAAAACCGATTAATTTTACATAGACGCAACTAAAGTTCCATTTTCTACATTTAATTTTACATAATTTAAAGGTGTAATTTGTGTCGTACCTTGATTCTGTTTGGACAAAACGACACGTATTTCGATTCCAATGACGATGATTTTCAAAATGTCATTATCGCCAAAAAATTACTTTGCGGTGCTAGAACATAAACGACGATATACCGTCTCCGTACCGTCGCGGGTAAAAATCGTTAAATTCAAACTTATCTTACTTACATCTTTATCAATTGTATTTAATTGTAATATAGGGAAACGATGTAATTTTTGGAATATATTTGTTTGTGTACGACAAAGAGGTGTATGTATGAAGTACGCAAAGTATGAAACATTGCGTACTTCATACATACTTTTTCTATAGGTAATGGTACGGCACCCTTCGTGCGCGAGTCCGACTAGCACTTGGCCGGTTTTTAATTCTCTTCTCTCCGATAAGTGTGACGGTGATACCGCCCCGATCGAAGTATACTCGTTTCACCGTCTTAATCAAATTAGGACTCCATGTGGGGTAGCTAACAAAGGGGGTAGTAGGTAGAGGTACTTTTTTGATGTGAAAAATCTATAGGTGCACGTAAACCTCGAACTTAAAATTAATTATCACATTAATTATCGAACAAAACTAAAAGGGCAGCCGTTTTAGTTTTGTTTGATAATTAATGTGTTTGTTCGACTTAGTGCGGGGTATTATTCGTAAATGTGTAGAGGTGGTAGAACTTTTTGTGGTTCGACTCCGGAAGCACCACCGCCGCACCTATTTCTGCCTCATAACAAGAGTGTTATGCGCCGTTGTGTTCTGTTCTGAAGGGTGTGGTAAGGGAGACATACTTTGCCGAGGCATTTCATCTTAGTCCTCAGTGGTAGTAACGCATCTGTGGCTAACCCTAAGTGAGACTTTGATCTCACCCAGGGTTGCTTACAGATGACTATGGGCGGCAGTAGCCACTTACCATAAGGTGGGCTGCAGGCTCGTTTGCTACTTCCATATTATAAAAAAGGCGTTATTTTCATTATGCTATATATTTAGTTACCGCAATCGTGTCTTTCATGCATATTACTTGTACTAACACGACGGCTATTTTTTCATTTATATAAGCAAACTTTTCTTATCCCCAGGAGTGAGGTCAGCGGCATACCAGTATCGTTCGCGTCGCCGTCCTTTCATAGAGCTGCTACTACGAGCTGGCTTGCTCATTGAACGGAAGGACGTCGGCAACCGACTACCTGGCAGCGAGGAGGATTTGCAGCCTAGATAATGTTAAGATGACAAGGACCGACACTTTACTATTATAAATTCCATTAGGAAATAGAGTTGATAAAGGATGAATTATTAACCTTAGATAGATAACCTACGAATAGACGTGTTCTATTTAGTAAAATCATTTTTTCTTGCTTTTCGCTGTACGATAGTCATCTTTTCAACCAATTTACTGGGTCCTAAGTCCTTGCAGGACATATACACTAGGGCTGTAACGGAGCTCCGCCTCCGCCTCCGTTACTGCGGAACTTCCGCAAAAATCTTACCTCTGATTCCGCATCCGCCTCCGCTAAATTTTTGCAGAGTTATAACGGAGGTTTATTTACGTTGATCTTGACGTACAACGCGTAAGGAGACACGCTAGGCGACGCCGCCGCTCGGCTACATGTTGCAACTAGATGAATATCTTTATTGTGATAGAGACATAACATCAAATATAGTTTTTCTCCCATATTTTGCACTTACTATCGGCGCCATCAAGTTCAATACTAAGTGATAAATTATTTAGCGGCACGGAAGGCGATAAATCCCCAAAACTGTTGTTCGTGAATAAAATTTTCCTCTTCTTAATTTTGATTATTAGTAATTATATGACTTTTTATAAGAACTGTACTATGTAAAGTTCACCTCCGCCTCTGTTAACCTCCGCATCCGTGGAGGTGAGCCTCATCACTCCGCCTCCGCCTCCGCTAAGACGCCCTCAGTTACAACCCTAATATACATTAGATTTAGCAAGTAGGCTTATTTTCGTAAATACCAATCTACTGTCATCAAAGTCAATACTTTTCTTTGCCCGTTAAAATAAATGACCGATTTAAGTGGCCACTGATAAGAGAAGATTATTCATTTGTAAGTATCGAAATTAAAATTAATTAACAAAGGAAAACAGTAAGAACTTAAAATTAATTCTGTAACTAATATATATATTCAAAAAAATATAATAAATTGAAGATAGATAAGAGAAGATTGTAAGTGGCAACTTCCTAAGGCCATCTGTATCAACCAAATAAGATCAGTTTTGCTTGAGGTTAGGCACAGATGCGTCGGTTCCCCTTTGGATCGCCTCGGATAAGTATGTCTCCCTTACCACACCCTTCAGACCAGAACACAGCAGCGCTACACTGCTGTCATTAGGCAGAAATAGGTGTGGCGGTGGTGCTTCCGGAGTCGAACCACAACGAATTCTAGCCATTAAATATTTTTATAAAGAAATTTTCTTCTTACACATATCGTAATAACCTTAAAACAATTTCTGGAGGACTGATTATTCTCTATCTATAACCGAATATCTGAATAGTAAAACAAGGTCACAAAAATAAAAGAAATACATAGTTTTACAATGTTTATTTGAACCAAACCCATTTTATTACTAATCACAATTTCACCTTATATAATACGGCGCAAGGTACTGTGTACGAATATATTATTAAAATCATATACTATACATTATTTACAAAATGGCAGAAGGTATATAATTTTGTGTACAAAAATCTCTACTTAACAAGAACTTTTAAAAATATCTTTAAATAATATTACGCGGTGAAAGTACATATATAACGGAATTTATTTTTAACTAAATTATGAGGACAACACTTTTAAATTTCTAAACAAACACATGTGTAAAGAAATCACATTGTTTAAAACAAAGATTTAAATAATTAGATAGCCCAAATGCACTAAGGTTTCAAATTGGAATATTTAATACTATTTTGTACGACTAACGTACTTCATAAAAGTATTCAGTTCTGCACCGACTTCCAAATTATGTTCTCAATGTCAACGTATCATGAAAATAACTTAATTAAAATAAGTTCCTTATTCGCTGTATTTCAATAATTAAGTTTAATTATTGTGACAGAGTAACTATTCAATTATTTAAAACATTTTTATATATTTTATTTAGATATCGCCTTTGCCTTTACGATATTAGGCCGTCATCGATCAAACAATTCGGCGAATCATTCTCAATCCTTGTGAAAACATACATCAATGTTTAAATCTCAGAAATTTTATCATGAGCATATCAATATAATTTTAGACTGATATTCTCGCGAAATTGATACATCCATTCAACTGGGATGAAATATCGGCAAAAGCATTCAAAAAGCGCATATTGTGAATACCAGTAACATATTAAACTAGGTATATCTTCCTATTCAAATCTTCGTATCAAACCATTCTGATATAATTTAACATAGTCTTACATATATATTATAAATACATACGTAATATTTTACAAAGAATTTATAGTACCTTAAACAAAACTATACGCTAACTAAAGTAATTTACAGTTTCGTAAATGAATCACACTGAATCTACAAAAACTTAACTGGTAATATCGAATACAGGCTCGACTCGCGTGGAAATTAAAAACTACAGCAGAAATCATATTTAAGAGCAGGAATAAGACGTATATTTACCTGAGATGGTAGAATTAAACGTGTTTATTTTGTACAGGCCTATGGAGGCACTTACAAATTGTTAATTACAATATTTTCTTACACTACCACCGGATATGAATACAGTGGAAACTCCTTACTGTCATTCGCGGGTTAAAAAAAAATTATGACATTTTTTTTTGTATTCGCGGCTAAAAATGTCTTTATTCGATGTAATCGGTACAAGTGAACATATGCCACGCCTGCTGTTTCAAGTACAGTCAAGTTGGGCAACTTTCGATTTCCTTGTAACTTTGAATATGACATTTTTCATACTCCAATTTTTTTTCAGAATGAGTTCAATGTTACCCATGATATTAAAGTTATCAAAATTTAAGGATTTTTGTTTTTCAGAATAGTTCCGTTCTAAGATACCCGAAACTTAAGATAACTTTAAATGCTTTCTAAAACACAACTTTCTACCATTTTTTCTATAAATACTCAGTCGAAATATAGTTAAAATTTCAAAACTTTGGTATAAAAAGGACACTATTATTTAACAAAACATAAGAAAGTTATTCCATTCTTTTATATTAAAAAAAAACTACGAAAATCATTCAAAGTTACCCAACATGACTTGACTAGGAGTTTTCACTGTATATATTATGCAAGAGTAAAAAAGTGACTTTTTGAAACGATGCAACCACAATACAAGCGTTCTGGAGGCAAAATAATGCTTCTTTCAAAACAATTATTGTTTACGTGTCATTTTGGGTCATATATTATACAATGTACTTTGCGATGGCCGAAAACGTAAACGATTTGGAGAAAACGTAATAAATTCGTACTAAGGCTAGTGTATTAGAAAATACAAGCACCCAATTGACACATTACAATCAATTTCAAGACAGTATGTAAAATTCAGGCGCTATTTAGACATAGTAGGAGTAGAAGGCTTTGCTGGTGAATATCGTGACTGCATCGCTTGCTTGACTTTTTAATTAATTGATTAACATTTGATTAATGTATAACTTACTAATTAATTATAATTATAATTTAAACAGTTAATGTTAAATAATTAATTAAAAATACTTCATATTCGCCACTTTAAACAAATCGTTCCTCAAATTCAATATAGATCAACATAATAATTTCAGTTCCACAATAGGAGCAGTGCGTTATATTTCTTGTAAGAATTTCATTAAATTTTTAGCCTATTTTCGCCTCGTTAACAAAAGTTGATAACTCAAATTTAATTGAACTTCAAATCATTTACGTTACATTTTACAATAACATATGCAATATGAACGACAATATGGAAACTGGGAAATGTTCGGAATGAAAACAACGATAAGCTTAGTAATAATATATTATATAGTAATATTACATAACATCATGTATATATGACAGTAGACAATTAAAATTTACTAAATAAACGGGCAAAGCAGTATTTAAAAATTAAATTTTAAATGCCAAATTTAAAAATTTGTTAACGAGACGAACATACAATAATTTTAACACAATAATGGAACACATTTTCATAATCCTATCATTATTTAATACTACAGAGGACATCGTTTAATGTACAGTTTGTGCTTTTTACATATATGCAATCTTATTTATTATTTATTGATAAGTAGGCACTTGTCCTTTATATATTACATTATATATGAAACGGCTGTCGTAACGTGGAACATAAAAGTTTACGATACGTTGAGTTACACTTTACTACAACCGCTCAAACACACATGTTCACAGCTATTCGGGTGCGTTAAAAGATCTCAAAATTCCAATTTTCTCATCAACTTAAACAAATTCCATAATCCGGAAAAATTAAAACATTTTTTTTAGATTTATTGGAATCTAGAGTTTCAACTCACTTAATTCTAAACAATAATTTCAATATCTATTTTATTGCACTGTATTCGTTGAAAAACCAAAAGGTCTCGTCATATCATAGTGGAGTGCTTTGCACTGGACAAATATTTAAAGAAAGAAAGAAAGAAACGCTTTCTACACTCATAAACCCACACAGGGATTTTCTCCTGTGTCGTGGGTGCCATGGACACACAAAGACTACACAAACACCCAGACCCAGAGCAGAAATCAAAACTCATCATTCAGATGTCTGCCTGGACGGGGATCGAACCCGAGACCCACTGCGTGTCAGACCGGTATGGTGACCGCTTCACCACGTGGGTCGTAAACAAAGATCTATCGACATAAACAGAGCTGAAACGCTCTAACCAATATCATATTTTGAAATGAAACTTCTTTCAAATCATAATTTGAAACGCTATTAAAATGCGTTACGAAAGCAGTTGTCGGCGCTACAACTAGATGGCGCTGTACCCCTTTCTGAAACACGCTAACGATTTTACTTCGTAGCTGCATAAGAGTTCAAGTTTGGAATATGCGAAATAATTATCAAGTTTCCCTTTCGCTATGTGTGAATCACATATTTTTTTTACAGATTAAGAAGAAAATGATTTTTTCTAACGGTTTGAATTTGTGGCTCTACGGTCAATTGTAAACTTTGTATAGCGTTGAAATTAACACTACTTTTTGAAACTTATACATCTCAAATCTGGAAAGGGTTTCAGCTCTGGTTACATTCATGGTGGGTTAGAGCGTTTCTATCTCAAAACATATTTACTCGTTTCCACATTCTTCATAGTCTTTAAAATCATGGAGTGAATAAGTTATTTTGGATAGTGAAGACCGTTCTTATAACGGAGCAAAGATATATTGTATCTCATCATTCATTCGTAGTTTCCCCATCATTCTTTCACTGCCGTCACAAATAATCGACACGGTTGTCGACTATTATCACATCTAGTTAAAAATATATTTAGCGAGTTAGATAAATGTTTTTCAACTATAAAATTTATTAATGTGTGCCAAATCCCATGCAAAAATGTTGAATGCTCTTTTTTAAGTTAACAAGCCGTTTGGGCTGTAGTTCGTGCCAAAGAAATTGACATACATACATACAAAACATTTATACATACATACGCTTGAAAACATTACCCTCCTTCTGACGCAGTCGGGCAAAAAAACAACTCATTAAAGATATTTTTGACTAGATTCTAATTTTATGTTATCGTAGATTTTCGCTAAGTAATATGAATGTTGTTATTTCATAGACTTCTCGATTTATATATTAATGATATATTAACCGATAATTCCATATTTTCCAGATTTATATAGAATAGATATATGTCATTATTAGAACATTATACTATTTATATATGTACAATTTTACATTTTCAATTATCATTCAGGCTTGAGAATGAAAGATTTCAGTCTTTGGCTGGTTTTCAATTTACATTAACGATGTATCAGATCTCGATATTGAACGGTAAGTTGTCTCTATAATACATTTGTTACTTCTATGAGTTGTTTGGTGTAAATATATAAAGCATGTATATAATAGTTAATATTATAAATGCGAAAGTTTGTGAGGATGTTTGTACATAACGTCGTTGAAGTTCTAGCGTCTAACTAATTTTTTAGCGGTAATGACATTTTGAAAATCGTCGTCATTGCAATCGAAATACGCGTCGTTTTCTCAGAATCAAGGTACAATACAAAAATACCTTAAAATTATAGAAAATTAAAAGTACAAAATGGAACTTTATTTGCGTCTAAATAAAATTAATTGGTTTATGTCTCTCCAAAAAATTTGCCAAAAAATGACTTACGCGGTGATAGAACTTATACGAGGATATGTTTGTTACTCTTTTACGTAAAAACGACTGTTCCAATTTTGGTGAAATTTGGCGCATATATAGTTCATGACGTGGATTAACATCTATACGAACATTATAAAGCTGAAGAGTGTTTGTTTGGTTGAATGCGCTAATCTCAGGAACTATTCAATTCCAACCAGTGAATTGAATATTTTTGTGTTGAATAGTCCATTTATTGAGGAAGGATATGGGCTATTTTGTTTGTATGTTATTTTCTTATGTAGCTACAACACCGGATGAAACCGCGGGACACAGCTAGTATAGAATTCTCTTTATCGTGGTAAATGCCCGAAGCGAGCAGAGCCGCGGTAAAAGGTAGTATACAAAGTCATTGTAAGGAAATTGATAAATGTTTTCCAAGAGTGTGATAAAACGTTTCAACTTAGACCTCGTGGTGTTATCCTATTTTTAGTGAAACTTAGACTAACTGATAGCAAAACGCTTAAACCATGAGGTATTGAAGATTTTACCCAAGAATTTCAAAGCAGATAGTAAAATACATATATATATATTTAGCAACAATTTGAGCAAGATGATCGCACCACTGCCAGATACGGTCTATGCACTCAAACTATTACCAAACATTACTACAATTATTGTATTATCTTATATTTTTATTAATTATATCATCTTTTATATACTTTTCACATTATATTAAATTATATACAGAATAAAAAAACTAATATAAGTGACTAATAAAACACATTATTCATTCTAATTCATCTTCTCTCCCAAATCGGTCTTTGGGAAATGGTAAACATCACCCTATAAAGATTCGTAAACATACAAAACATACCTACATATAAATATGAAGTTAAATAAAAGCTTAACACAGAAGCATTTGATATTGAGGAGATTAAGGATACAGAAAAAAATAAGAAACAAAATCAAGAAGGGATAATTAAGAATTATATTGATTCCTTAATTATTATTGATCCGTATCTGGGGAATCAGTCTAATGTGATAGTCTTTGAAAAAATAGAACTTATAAAAGAACTAAATGACGGAGTAAATAGGTTACCAAGAATAGGTATATCACAGAAGAAAATTACACTAAGATTTAATATTAAACCTAGAAATATACTAGATGGAGTGAAGTCTAGAAATAAAAGAAAAAAACAAACGTCAAACAAATATATAATAATATATATATTCTTGTGGTATACATAAGTTCAAATGTTGCATGTAATAAATTAGAAGAACAGGTGCGTTGGAAGCTGAGTAACTAAGTTGGAACATTTCATAATATACACTACCTTACAGCAAATAATGACACAAGGATGGCGCCACTGTCGCAAACAAAATTGAATACTAACGACTTTTTGAATGACTTCCCGAAGAAAAGAGGGTATGCTAATCGTCATGCATATTTTGCAACAAATACTCTTTTACTCATATTTACTTGTCCACTCATAGAAGTAAACAAAGAAACATATTATTAATAACAATATTTTTCAACAAAGATAAATATTCCTTATTAGATGAAGGATAATGTATATAGTTCCAACGATGCAGTATATCCGAAGCGTGATACCAAAGAAAACTTTACCGTTCACTTTAAAATATATCATAGAGTAGAGACTAACCCATATCTATACAAGATCATTGCACGTAGATTAGTACATTATCGGCATTATACAAAAATTTTCTCGAATTTCGATTTATCGCGTGCTTATCGTACGAACGTCGATAACAGACTTATCTATACACTTTAAATATAAACACGTATCATATTTTTACTTGCCGACTATTTAGACTAACCTTTGTATCTATCCAAAGAACATAACATTTTCGTGAGAGTATATAAGAATATATCACAAAAACTCGCACTAGACCATTTTAAATTAGTGACAAAAAAGTCTTTGCTAATTGTAGCGTCTATACAGACCAGTGTTTTTCAACCTGTGAGTCGCAAACCCCTGGGGGTAAACGATGCCTCTGTAGGGGGGGTCAAGGCAGAGGACAACAGAACTAGGTATTTCAGTAAAAAAAATTAACAAAAGAAAAATTTTACAAGATGATACTCGTTATGGTACGCGGATTTTTTTTAATACTGGGGGGGGGAGTAGTCATGAAAAAGATTGAAAAACACTGTTATAGACTATAGCTTTAATGTTGTTGGATACAGAGTAAAGTCTATATAGTGTAGGCATATGTTTTGTCGTGTTTCGTCCACGTTCGTCTGCTCATTGTACATAGAATTATATGCATTTTTGAATATCTTTAACCATTTTATTTCAAATACAGTAATCCCTACTAATATTATAGATGTGAATGTAAGTTTGTTTGTTGCGCTTTCACGCCAAATCTACTCAACCGATTATCATGAGACTTTGTCCGCATATACTTAGAGGTATTAGAAAAAAATTGGATACTTTTCATTTAAAAAAATGGCATAAAGAGTTGGTGGACTTCAAACATGTTTGACAAGATTTGGAAGTGAAATGATTTTATCGCGTTTTGCGCACTTTTTATGTGTACAAAAATCAAGGAACTCGACTTATCGTCACCGAACGGTTTCTATGGGCTACACTGTGAATATATGTAAATAGATATACCTCCGTGCGTTATTTTTTTTATTTTTTACTTCTATTGGCAATCCTTATGACTGCCATTTTTAGATCTCTCAGATGTGTACATTTCCTCACGTTCATTCAGAATATCATTTTATAATTTATTTTATTAAAATCGTTTGCCACAAGCATAACGAATATTTACCTTTTGTGAAACAAATGATAATTATGAAGACGTATCATTTATTTATGAAAAGGTGAAAATGGAAAAGATATATAAAGATTTCAATTAATCATTGAGATACAAAATTGCATACAATTTAATGTGTTCTGTGCTCGTAACATACGTCTCTATACAAATGTTATAAAGTCTGTTGGTGGTTATAACAGAGTACTTTGAACCGCTCTTTGTCCATACCGTTCTTTACGACAATGCGATTATTCGATTTTAAATCGTTCACGTTGACTTCACTATCAATGAATTTTGTTTTGTCACAATCGGTCTCAACTTTCACCGGATGATCACTTAATTTATTTTTCAAAATCATTTGATCATCCCCTATCAAGCCATTCACTTTACAATTGACATCTACAACTCTATTACATATTTCTTCTAGATATTTCCCTATCATATCAGGAGATATCTTTGTTTTTTTTTCCTTGTTATCTACAGTACTGTCAACTATCTGTACATCTTTGAGTCTATCTGAGTTTACATCATTACCTTCAACCTTTACATTACCTATTGCATCTAAGTTACTTACTTTTTCATCTTCTCTTTCTTTGTTTGTATTCGCCGACAATTCTTCTGCTGTATACAAACATTCTTGATCATTTTGACTTGCTTTATTAATTTTATCATCTAATTCTTTAATGTCTCTCAATTTATCCATCTCCACTCTATCCGCTTCCTCCTTCTCTTTTCTCAACCTCTCTTCTTCTTCTTTCTGTTTCTTTTCAGCTAGTTCTTTCCTCTTCTGCGCGTTCCACCAGGGCATGAAACGCTGGAACATCACCCTGGAGCGATGCTGAGGCTTGAGAACCCACGACACTGCCATGTCTACATCCGCTATCCTGGAATTTGATGGAAGTATTGCTTTTTAAATATTCCAACTTTTTTGGAAATTTTATTTTATTTTTATCAGATTAAAGTAGCAAACGAGCATGCAGTCCACCTGATGGTAAGTGGCCACTGCCGCCCAAGGACATCTGTAAGCAACTTTCAAGTCAAAACTACACTAGTTCAACCACCTGATATATTAAACTTTTATATTGACTGTTTGCCCTTCCCAGCGGTCGAAATTCGACCGTAATTAAACCCCTTTTTGTTCTACTACAAAGTTTTTACACGTATTTTCCTCTGTACATTAATTTTAAAATTACTTTTTTTAAATGTCATAATAGGGAAATGAGATTTAATTCAGTAAGCTGCATTTAAAAGCTATAACGCATTATTTGACATACACATCTGACATATGACAATGTCAGCAACAAAGTCAGCGTGTAACAAATACGTGTGTTTGTGTGTATCAAATGCATGGTAGTGTGTGTAATGTTTTATTTATCTTTATAATCATTATTATTAAAAAATATGAGTGTTCTGCACTTCTCCTACATATAAAGTATAAGTGTGCCAAATTTCATACTCCTCCGTCCGCGCAATTTCGCCCCGTATCGCATTCTTAATTTGAGTGACTTTTAATGACTATAACTAGAATAATATCTCCGATATACTATCAATATAAACGTCATCCATACCACTTGATACATAACGACTGTGTCTAACATTACTAGGCAAATTTGAAAGTTGTCTGCGGTATTTATCTACAACCTTATAAGGTACAACCGGCAATAAAGTAGGAACATTGCGTACCTGTTTGCAACTTCTATTACACGAATAAGATGCCGTGAATGCTAAGTGAATGAAAACACTTATGACTGTTTTCTTATGTTATAGAATTTGATGGTAAATGGCCAATTCCGATTTTGAACGTCTGTAATCAACTACATATAAGAGTTAGACCTCATGTATGAACATGAGGAAGCCACATATGCGTTGCTGTCCCTGAGGACTAAGTTGGAATGCCTCGGAGAAATATATCTCCCTTACCACATCTATCAGACTAAGAAAGAGATGTGGCGGCGTTGCTTTCGGAGTTAAATCACAAAGGGTTGTATCACCGTCAAAGCGAGTCGTGGTTTAAATACGGGCGAGAGATATCAGAATCTCTACAAAATTAATTATCTACTGCAATCATCAAAACGCAAATCTGAGCGGAGTGACTACGAAGTTATAAGGAGACACTTACAAATCGTCAGTTACAACATACGTTTTAAAATACCACCGGATCGAAACACGATCTCAACTGAGAAGATCTGCTAAGAAACTCAGCCGGTTTGTCTTTTTCTTTGTAGCCACTTTTTTCTCCTTAAGAATCGATTTTCATATAAAGCGCTCGGTATGAGAAAAATATGAGGAGTAAAATCTAGTGATCGAATGACCTCGTTACGTTTTTGGTGCGCAACCTATTGTGCGCAACTTTCCGTTTTTCATCTGTCGCATAGATGACGGTATTAACAATAATTGAAATTTATATAAATTTAATTTTATTGCGCCTGTTTAGACAATCGGAGTAAACTCCAGTCGTGCGTCGGAGCTGACACACACTTTTTTTAACCTTTTTTCTTTATTTTTATATCATATGCACATGTATAGCTTCGATAATCATATAAACATAACTCACCTCCTTTTGAACCTCTCCCTGTCGAGAGCGTGTCGCTCCCAGTGGCCGGCGCGGGCTTGCCTCGCCGCGAACGCCCACACTCTCATCACGTGGACCTTCGGAGGCTGCTCAGAGAAATGTACCTGGAAAGACAGGAGCCACAGGTTAGTATGGAGCTTCAAAATTTTTCTAGCGTAAAGCATGCTTTACAACCAAGTTGGCTCTGAAGGAGTACCTAAAGAGAGCTATCGGCGAAGAGTGAGGCCTAAGAAAAGTTAGTGTGACGATCTGGTCAATGCCGTGGAGGCATTTGAGGGAGACCTTTGCCCAGAAGTGGGAGAAAGTAAGCTAAAGTGGAGTGTAAAGCTAAAATATCGTTTTTTATTTATAAAGTCGAAGTTACAGACGAGCATGCAGTCCACCTGATGATATGTGTAATTAACACAGAGGTTCTGCCTGAAGTCAATAGAAATATATTGCCACTTGTGAAGACTTAGATGGTCGCCTCGAATGTATGTCACCCGGCATCTACTCCCTTTTAACAAAACGCATTATTTACTATACTTTAAATAGTGTGACGGTGATACCTCCCGGTTGAACAACATTCGGTTAACCACATTGCATATTTATTGCACTCATTGTCTGAGCTAAACATCGTATAGACTGAACCAATCAGTATACAATTCTTTGCTGTCGCTTCTACGATAAGTTTACAGAATAACTATAAAGAAAAGCGAGTTTTTACGTCTATTTGGATAATTTGATAAACACTAAGATAAGACAAGAAACCAGAACTTATAAATATACATAACTTTTTTTGTATGGGCTGTAGCGCGTGCCAAAGAAATGGACATACAAACAAACAAACAAAGATACGCAGTCGGGTAATAACACTTTCACATATGTATACGAGTATTTCGAAGATAAATTTGTTTAGGTATCTCGATATTTTGCATTCGGTCTTATCTACAGTTGAATATGCTTCAGTCAATTAAATATAAATTACTAGTTAAGTCCCGCTAAAAAGTATAAATTCTAGGAGCCCTCGCGGGCTTCCCAAGTACACCCTGCCAAACTTCCATAACTATCAGATCAATAATTTCTCAACGCATATACGACAAACACACAAACATTGTTTTTTTTTTTCACGTATATTTATTACTGTGCAAGCATGAACTAATGTTTATTCTGATGCAATAGCCAACTGTCGTAATGAGAAGGCTACGTGCTCCCCAGCAGCGACACAGTGAAGGTTACCGCGGTAGACCTTGTACACATAGCTTATCACGCGGTAACTTTTCCGTCGTTTTTCCCCATATCAAATGCCTTAAGGAAGCGATTTGAACGTAAAAAAAAATGGTTGTCTGTAAAATCGGTTTACGGACAATAATATTACGTGATAGCGGCATTGCATTAAATGCTCGAACGCATTGGCCGATGGAGTGAAAGAGAGATAGATGCGTCACAAGCCGGACGCTTAGGCCGATCGTACCTCTCTATCGCTTGTTCCGCGGTCTCGCTCGCACGCTCGGTTCAGGCGGAACGTGACAATGAGTATATTTTCGTGCGTGCAACCGGTTTTCGTCAATTTATGTTATCACGTCAAAAGTTATTGATGATTATTGGAACGAAGTTCCTTATCGCGCGTTGTGAAAGGGGGCTAGACGGAAAAAATTCTTACGAAAAGTTGTCACGACACTTTTTGCTATAGTAAGCTATTGTAAGCTGTGCGGCGTCGCATGTTTCTCTGTCTGTCTCTCTCTCTCTCTCTTATAGAAAGTAAGCCAGATATTTTCTTTTCTATTTCGCATTGAACAGTGTGGTGTCGCGACGATTATTTTTGTTGAGTGTATACAGGTTTTTTGTAAATAATAAATACTAAAAAATAATAATAATAAAAATTATACAATAAAATTTTATTACAATTCCTTCACTAATTAATCGAAAGGAACTTCGTTCCATCCGGGTGTCCCTTGACACCTCTCAAGTTTTTTTTATAAAGTCAGTATGGGTATCAAATGTAAG
>MOOZ01045188.1:1640760-1651252 GCA_002930495.1 Cecropterus lyciades | reverse complement strand
CCTTCAGACCAGAACACAGTAGCGCATTACACTGCTGTTATTAGGCAGAAATAGGTGTGGCGGTGGTGCTTCCGGAGTCGAACCACAACGAGTTCATCCAAGCCTCCCCTAATTGTGAGAGATGACCATTAGTAGAGCATAACTTTTATGCTTTACTAATTGATGGTCATCTTATCGCAGTGACCATGACATTGTTATGTTTACTACATGTACATACTAAATGTTATTATGTATATACTACATATATACACAGCATGAAATAACAGTCATAAAATACTTTAGATAAACCTTGACGTATTTTTACTTCCGAGAACTAATTTGGAACCAGTCTATGAAACGTCTTTCTCATATTTCAGGATAAAACACACTAGTATTAATACTGCTAGCTAAATAATTCATACATTGCACAATACCATGGTCTCTATCTATGAATAGAGATTACATTAAATGTAATACTGAAATAAAGTATTACTGGTCAAAGACATGCCAAAAGTCTCCCATGAGCAATTGACGTCTTAGCGCATACTGCATGATAGTGCCACAGAGTACATACATATAGAGAGGTCATCGTGATCTTTTAAACAGAATTTTAATATCAATAACCTTGAGCGAGCTAATCTTCTGACTCCATTTTTATGCAATTTTGGTATTATCAATAGTTATATGGCAATGAGTCAGAACGCTTCGTAATAGTCTCTGTTACTTACTACGATTTGTAAATTAGAACACAGCAGCTCTTAACACGGTTGTGATAAATAAAAAATCACAGACTTACAGAGATTTGGTGTAAGAAACATCATATGTGGGTCGGAAAGATACGAAGCACTCGCTTATAGTAATGATCGTTACATTTGTACTTATGCTAAGCAACAGTGGCATTTCTAGGTATATCGTAGTCTATGGCAGGGCACAGCTGGCGATAGTAATGCAAGTATCATATATATACAAAATATATGACTCTGCACATGCACATGCTGTAGATATAAGTTAAAGTGTTTTAAGTTTTAATAAAATAAGAAATTATGTCGATTTTACTGTTATGCTTTACTTGAGGCTTTGAAGACTAAGCTATATCTCTGTATACCTATACTATACAGTATAGGTATACAGAGATATATATATATATACATATATATGTATACTACCAAGTGTGAAGATAGAGATGCTTCTAAAGAAACAATCAGCTACGTATAAACGTATATGTCCATATACTATTAAAATTTTACTCCTAGTATTTACTTGAGTATATTATTTAATTGAAAAATAATTTAACGATTATATTTTATGCGTATACTGAATCTTAGCTAAGCACTAAGCGTGGAACATTAAGATATTTTAATTTCATGATAAAGTCATGGACGCCATTGACCATTTTACTGCATGCTCGTTTACTGCTATTTAAAAAATAAGAAAGTCTCTAACCTAAATATTTATTAAACCCTTGGAGAATAATAATAAAAGTGCAATGCAGCTTGACGTCATAAGCCGTGACACCCGTCCGTTAAGCTGTACGCTATGTATCCTCGTAACAGCGCACTCGCCCAGAATAGATTCCGTTTAGTGCAGACAAATCGCTTTCAAATACATTTTTTAAATTTTACACCAGCCACAAATGTTATGAGATAAAGCAACGTTAATTTTAATAAAATAAAACGTGTTTTCTTTTTTTCCACATGCGTATTTGTATGTATATTAAAAATATAAAACCAGTTTTGTTTTATATTTTCTTTTTGTTTCAGTTTGCTTGAGTTTCCTGAAAGTCTGAAAAGTTTTGATGGAACCTTTTTGTAAATATGTCTTTTCACATGTTTCTTAGTAAACAATAACAAGTAAGACTTAGTGCAATGCAACATGACGTCACATACCGTAACACCTATCCATTATGCGGGACAGGGAATGGATTTCGCTTGGCAAGGAATATGTTCCTAAACAAGTTTGAAATTGTATGTCCGTTATCCTTACATTCGGTTAAATTTTGAAAGTAATTTCAAAATGTACAATTACATCGTGTTATGATAAAATGTTAGGACAAAATTATTGTAAGTATACTTTTGTACTATGCGGTTGGTATTTTGATTTTAATGTTGAAGGAAAATAATCGCTTGATTAAATATATTTCAGCAGACAGTATAATTGGATTTACTTTTTATATAATGATGACTTATACGCATTTAATTAAAATTTGGAGTTGATAAAACCCTTCAATTTTAAATAAATACCCTAGCGCATAAAATGCCATCTAACTTTAGGTGCTAGACATGATAATCAAGTGTTCATTTTCAATGGACGTGTATCATCCAGAAACCATTGTGAAACAATCCCCCAAGCTGCACGTCA
This sequence comes from Cecropterus lyciades, assembly GCA_002930495.1. NCBI lineage: Eukaryota > Metazoa > Arthropoda > Insecta > Lepidoptera > Hesperiidae > Cecropterus > Cecropterus lyciades. The sequence goes on along the minus strand of MOOZ01045188.1, from coordinate 1,648,915 downwards.
CAACAACGTGACGTCATAAGCCGTGACACCCGTTGTTCAACACCGGACATGCACATGTAACTGCGCAGCGTGCACTACGATTAAATTCCGTTTAACGTGACAAATCGTTTTCCGATACTTTTATGAAATTCAAACCCCGTCAAGAGGGATATCTTCTCTGAATTCGAGACTGGTTTCTTTGAAATATCTCGTGCGCTTTCTGCCGTTGTGATATGTGAGTCGGAGAGAGAATTCTGTATTGTAGAAAAATACCTTGCTCTCACGAATTTATGTCTCAGCAGGTTCAAGAGACATTTTGCAAGATAAAATTCCTACCTTGAAAACAGATTACTACACAGCTTAACAATATGTTAATAATGTTTGGGAAATAAACACAAACTCGCTGAGTTTCTTACTGGATCTTGTTCCGATCCAGAACCTACTAGATATATAAAAAATACTATATCGGGCAATTTGCAAATTTCTTTTAAAAGGCCCTTGCAATAAATAGATTTCATTCAAGCATTCACGGTAGAGATAGGGGATATTGGTGACGCTGCAGTCGAACAAAGGTTCTATTTTTAACGTTACGTACTTTTATTCTAAACCCGTTCGTTATTTCTATCCCTAAAAAACCTACATATTCGTATTAACCTGAGTCGGCAGTTTTCAAAATACTAAAAGTATGGTATTCCATCAACGAATTAATAATGTTCTTTTGATTAGTTTGGCCGTTCCTAATTTCAGGGTTATACAGCACAAACATGACACTGTTTTGTTCCTGTCCGTTATGATTTGAGCTTAAATGTTTGAGCATTACAGTTCACGTTTGTACGTAGATGAGTGGCAATAAAATCACTTTTAAAGAATGAAGGTAGTCACGCAGAGGCATAAATCAGATAAATACGTGGGAATGATGATTAGCCGACCCCTAGCCCGTTGATGTTATGTAATATAGCAACATGAGCTCAGTATTTTTAATAACCCTCTATGACATGGAGCCTTCAAGATAGTAGAATAATTTTTAACTGGAGCTCTTCAAAATACAAAAATTACTCCTCTTCAAGGCCGGCGATACCTTGACGATTACTTTGGTGTTCCAAATGTCCATGTGGAATTATTTAACTCAAAATTGACAAGATATCTACTAGGCTTCTAGAGTGTTGTTCCAGTCCCTGAAGTTCCGTTAGTAGAAAAGGCTTCCGTATTCGCTGCCTGTCGTAGGAGACGATTAATGGGGCTACCAGAATTGCAGGGGGCAAAAGTAGAAGCTCGAAGCGTCCAGCTCCCGGGAAGGACGTCGGTAAGTGTGGTTGCATACCGTTATAAAGACCGATGGAAGAAAGATGGTGCGGTGGACCCAGCCGCTCATGCGATGAAGCAGTTTTTGCGTTTTAATGGAAGAATGTAGTTGCTGACTCATTTTTATGTGAGATGACAATTTTTTCCCCTTAAGAGTAGAAACGTATCTGTGATGAACTTCAGTTAGAATCCCTGTTCTAGAAAACATTGCCTACAGATGTTCATTGGTGGCAGTGGTCACTTACCATCATGTGGTAGTGTATGCGCCGGCGCTGTGCGTTCGGCATTCGTGCGTGAGCTGTGAGCGAGTGCGGACGTGCTATGGAGCGCATGCACTTATGGAGTGTAAGGTGGAGTTTGGTCGTAAATTATACGAAATTTAAAACTTACTGTCAACGGTTTATTACACACACTACAAAATAAGAAGGAGAAAAGTAAGCAAGCGATAGAAAACCGTGCACAAGAGGAAAAGAACAAAGTCACAGTAACACTAAACAGTTCACAATAGACACAGCCAAAATACAGTTCCATCGTAAGCAAAGTGATAGTGCTAAGCGGCGCAGGCGATGCGTATGAACGATGCGAGACCACTGCACCCGGCAACCGGCCGAATAATATTTTATTAAATTTTGATGTCGCCGTAGGTGTTGTGAAATGTATATGTATGTAAGTGTCCATATATGTGTGTGTGTGTGTATGTATGTATGTATGTGGGAGAACCCCACACACTATATCGTAAATTAATCCATAATAAGTGTGTTTTATTCATATCAGAGAATATCTGAGACATTACAGTAAGTACGAACCCTAACACCAAAACCACTCAATATCAGTAAATACATCTCTTTCCATTCTTATTCAAATCACCCACGTACACATAACACAAACGATGCCATTTGTGTCATTAAAGCGAAAGATTGTTCAAGAAAATCGTTAGCAGACAATAAAAGACTCGCAAACGCAAAATTTGTTAGATTGTGTTGGATAAACGTTTCGTGTTTCCTGATTTCAATTTTAATAAAGTAACTTTAAAATGAAACCGGGATCGGTTTCGTATTTACATCGAAATATTTGCGATATGCCTTATCACAAATGTTTCAAATTAATTCGAGTCTTTTGAGATTTAATGTTTTAAATTAATGTCGTAAAAAATAATTTTGTTTTTAGTTATTTTATTACCTCTCCTTATAATATTTTGCTCTTACCTTTTCGCTTATTTTTTCTCTGAATAAAAAGTATCTATATTCCAGATAGTCAAATGAGAAAACGTCTTCACAAATATTCAACAATTTTATAATTAAATCTCAGTCACGTAGGCACTCCTCATTTTTATTCACCTTATATTCACATATTTTTATTCACCGCCAAAGCAAGTGGAAGCTTAGTTTATTGTAATACTGACATCTTATTTCAAAAAATACAAGTTCAAGGCACAACCCAGGTTTCAAGATAGAAACGGTGTTAGAGGAAATTGCCACTTGGAGTTTTTCCAAAAAATATTATGAAAATGACGTAATAAACGAACCTTTAGTATTTACGAACATAATACAGTATGAATTATAGGGTAGGTATAATAAATAATCCATTACGAATTTATGAAGAGAAACAAGAAGGAAATCGGATTTCAACTTTGCACACGTATAAAATATGAATCTGTTGGAAGGGGATTCGTGGAAAACGTATATTATGATTATGACCCGAACAAACAAGGGGTCATCGACTCGTGCAAAAAATATTGTTACATAAAACTGCGGGGACGTAAAATTATGCTCATAACTTACGTTATTCTGTTCTCATTGTAGGATATGTAATATAATGTAATAAATTGTACTTAAAATATGTGTGCGTTTATTGTGTCGTGGAAAGGAAAGAATGTGTCGTGAATTGACGACTGGCATGGCAGAGCAGTCACTACACTGGTTGATGTGCAGTGGATTCTGGTTCCAAATCTCGTTAAAATTAAACCCTACGGACCTATAAGGGTTTTGACACTAAGCAATAAAGATGTCCAAAAAAAATTACTCCGTAAAAATTGTAATAAATATATTACTGAACAATACTTGTGCCCAAAATCTAAAATACAGCGTTCTCCTTATCAGTAGATCTTTTCTGCCATCCCCCAGACCAAACCCCCCCTTAACGAAAATCCTGAAAACTTCCAGGCCTGTGGTCGTATAAGTAGCATTATCTTCAGAATCTTACGATAGAAGTGGTTGATTACAAAATTAGCTAGAATCCCTTTTAAATAATGCAAGAACAACCAACCCAGTAATTACATTTTAATCTTAACATCCAATGTTTGCAATTTAATATCATTAAGTATTCGGAGGAGCGTCTTGCCTTATTTTATTTACGCCTTTGATATGCCGATGGAAATAAAATTTCTCCCCATGCTATTCCACCCCCTCCGCGATACGCGTTATTGTTTTCATGTTCATCGATCATGTTTTTCTATTTAATATATATGTGTCTACTGAAATGATCTCACATAAGAGTTCAGTGTCTTGCTAACAAACACAGTAAGTCCATAAAAACTAAAATTTTAAATTGTTAAACTCCTCATTTAAATTTAATACCTGGTCGCTAATAGAAATGCAAACTGTCTCCATGTTCAACTTGCACGGTGAGCGCCATGCCAGTTGAACATGGAGACATTTTTCATGCAACTAGCAGGGGGTGGGTGCGCCCCAACCCTGAAATCTGCCAGGACAGGAGATTTTGATTGTTCAACCCTGAAACGCTCAAACTCCCCAAAAGGACAATCCTGGCCAATAGCCCTAGTGACCTCTTCGCAACCTGTAGCCCAATAGAAATATCTAATATAGTTGTGAGTAAGGAACATGCAAAAGACAGAATCAGCCAAAAGCATATTTTTAAGCATTTGGTCACGATTTTTATAAACATGCTTATTTGCTATAGAAACTTTAAAATAGCGTTCATATTTTCCTCTATTTTTGAAGCTCCAATAGAATTTTCGTTTAAACATTTCTAAGCATACATTTTTAAATTACAAACAAGTAATATTCATTAATTCATATGTACTTATTACTTTTCATCCACTGTAAATATTCTTTCACGTCTATGTGATAATTCATATACCCTTTCAAAAACTACGACCGACGCTCGTTATTGTGAAGTTCTTATAGTAGAACTTATTTCATAACTTCGGCCAAAGGAACCTCGGTGAAACTGAATACAAATTGTGAAAAAGTTTAGATGTAAGAAGCACGGGTCAGAATAGAAGTTTGCAAATGCAAGAATATATTAAAGTTTGTCCTTACTTTGCAGGTAAGCTAAGAAAAGCCGGTCGAGTGCGTGTTGGACTCGCGCAGAGAGGATTCCGTACCACTGTACGAAAGTTATTCAAACTTTCTTCTAACTTTTTTTTATTTTTAGATTTTAGATTATTATTGCAACAAATTTGATATGAAATTTTGTGTAAGAAAAAAACAATATGTTTTATTTTATAATATAAAACCTTGAAAATCTCTTAATATATTATCATATATTATTTTGTCACGTTTATTTGCTTTTACTTTACATATCGTGGTGTCCATTTTAATGGAGCATAATACTGAAAAAATTAACCAGCTGTCAGCATTAAAAATGTTAAGACAAAACGCATAGACAGAAAGTAGAATAGATAACTGTATAGATAAAGGCAGAATAGTAGACGGACTAATGGTATCAGCTGTTACAAAAGCTAACGGAACCCTAAAAAGGACAAGTTGTCCAATAATGAAAAGATTTTTACTCAGATAATAATGATTAAAGTTTCCTTCGAACTACACAATTCTTATCATAAAGTTGTAATTATTAATTTTATATAAAGCAAACTTACTCAACGAACATTTTAGTAATTTATAATAAAAAAATAACACTTTCCACGGGCATAACCCAATACTAGTATAGGCTGTCAGGGGTACCACTAAGAGTCACTAAGTAACGACACCGAGAACCACCACACAAATCAATTTAGATTCCTGACCAAGTTTGAATCCAAAACACTCAATAAGGCATACTTATGTCGTGGTACAGTAATACCACGAATAGTAGTACCTGTTAGGTTTTTTTATTGTTATCATGGACATATAAAAGGGGGACTCAGGAAAACTGAAACAAGGAGGGTTTCAGTTCAGTTCAGTATGGGCGAAAAAGGAAAACTTCTTCACGAAAGAACCTTTTTTTTTCTACTAACTTCGGAGTCTATGTATTTTGGAACATCTTTAACATAGGGTGAGAAAGCCATCCTTTTACAAACCTATAGCTACGCCTGCATTCATCTATATATAAAACACTTGTCTATATACAATAAGCGAACAAAGTCGCTAAAATGTTATTAAAGTTACGTTAACTTGCCAATTAAGTCCGTGTCAGATAACAAGCCCATCGAATTCAAAACTGTTGTTGCTTGTATTCTCAAAGTAACTTGTTCAAGCAAATCGTGGATGGTGTTCAAACCGCCCGCCCAACTTTGACACAAACGATGACGTCACTCGTAAAATTTCGTTGACACTTAATGTTAAGAAATTGATGTTATGTTATATTTATGTTATGTTTATTGATTGAAATGAAATGAAATGAAATATCTTTATTTTGCATAGGCCTACGGTGGCACTTACAAATTGTCAATTACAATATTTTTTCTTNNNNACCACCGGATCGGAACACGACTCCAACTGAGAAGATCCGTCAAGAAACTCATCATGATTATATGTTACATTACTATTATATTATATTATTTTAGGCTTTAATAACAGTTCAGTATTACTGAGTGGCCGAAAAACTAAAGAAATAAATTGATTAAATTTAAATATTGACGTTCTGTCATCACACTGAATACAGCGACATTCTTTACTCCATTGTCGTGTAAGATATATGGAATATATTTATTTTATTGCATGGCGGTCGCCGAGCATTCGCATATTATTACATATATTATTGCATATCGCACGGAGGTATTTATAAATTTTTTCACCTGCTGCTATTACTGCGTACTAGTAAGTACGCAAAAATTTAATTTGATATTTTCGGATTTATACCGACCTAAAATCTTACTATAATTAACGAAAAATTCGTGAGGAAGTCTGTATTTTTTTAATAGTATGGAGTAGCAAACGAGCATGCATCCCACCTGATGGTAAGTTGCTACTGCCGCCCATGGACATCTGTAATCAACCCTAGGTAAGATCAAAGTCTCGCCTAAGGTTAGGCAGTGATGCGTTGTACCTAAGGACTAGGATGGAATGCCTCGGAAAAGTATGTCTTACTTACCAGACCCTTCAGACCAGAACACAACAGCGCATAACACTGCTGTTATTAGGCAGAAATAGGCGGTGGTGCTTCCCGAGTCGAACCGCACAGAGTTCTACCACCTTCAAATGATAATTATGAAAGGTAATTCTCCATAATGTGGGCAAACATATATAAAGTTTACTTGTCTGCCTTTGGCCAGTAGTATGGACTATGATGTTATAATCTTCATTTTGAAAGGACTCCTATGTCCAATAGTAGCACAGTAATAATTTGAAGATAGTATAAAACTTAGTAAAATAATCTATAATAACAATTATCAAGAAATCTATTAAAACAGTCACATTAGATAACCATTCATAATTGTCTTGTTACTGGTATACCGTCAAAGTGAATCTTGTTCTGCAGGGCGTGGCGTGTTTCAACAGCCCAAGTTTCCGCCTCCCGCTCTCAAACCGCAGACGTCAGTTCCTAAACGATAGTACACGGATGTAAAATATTGCCAACGTTAAAACGTCATACAGTCATTATAATGAATTATTATATAGGCTTAAGGATACACAAATTGTTAGTTATAATATTTTTTCTTACACTACCACCAGATCAGAACAGGCGACCCACGTGGTGGAGCGGTCACCATACCGGTCTGACACGCAGTGGGTCCTGGGTTAGATCTCCGGCCAGATAGACATCTGAATGATGAGTTTAGATTTCTGTTCTGGGTCTGGGTGTTTGTGTATTCGTCTTTGTGTTTCCATGGCACCCACGGCCCAGGAGAAAATCCTAGTATGTGATTAACTGAGAAGATCCAGCAAGAAATTCAGTGGACTTATCATTTTTCTCTGTACTGAGCTCATTCAAGTATTACGTAAGCACCACAGGGGCGGGTATCTATTTCGTTTATTTTTGATGACATGCGTGCTGAGGAGTCTGGATATTGGTTACGTCAGGTATATTTATTTATTTGATTTCAAATTTATTTGCAATCAGTAGGTTGTAATTCGAATAAATATAGCTGCACGAAGTCGAAATTTTTAAATCTAATATATAAATATAATGATATTATTTCGATTCATTTGAAAAACAAAGACTCAATTGCGTTTCTGTAAATAAAAGATTTATTTATTAAATGTACGTTCTTACAAAGGTTTTCTATTTACATTAGTTTATAAAATAAACATGTAATCACCTGTAAATAAAAGAAACAACATTTAAAACCGTTATTTTCGGGTCTATCTTTTCCACTAAACTGTTAATAATAAAATATAATTTCCTTCTTGACAATCCGCTGACAGAAGTTATTACCGCCCTCTATGGAACTGACCATAGCGAGCAATATTTAAAAAAAAAACATAATTAAATAAAACGTTATAGTTTTCTTTACATGAATATTAAAAAAACAACGGAGGGGAGGAAGAGATTACTTATTTTTGCTGACAAGTAAAATCTCGCGTTAAGCGTCAATGTCTTTTAATAAATGAAGAAAGATAATTCATTTTCATCATGGATTATGTCATCTAATAATACTTGTTCATATTTTTTATTAATACCTGGGACAAAAAGTATTACTGAAAACAGTTTGTTTCTTATTTTTCGTTTCATTTTTAAATTTCAGATATTA
>MOOZ01045188.1:1614213-1627745 GCA_002930495.1 Cecropterus lyciades | reverse complement strand
ATTCAGATTTCTGTCTGGCCGGGGATCGAACCCGGGACCCACTGCGTGTCAGACCGGTATGGTGACCGCTCCGCCACGCGGGTCGTCGATGTTATGACGCGTTATATATGTTATGGCGGGTCCAATCAATTTTTCCGACTATTCCGTGGACATTGTCAGATGGGGCGGGTAACGGCACCATTGAAGGCAACGTAAGGTCGCGCCCGATCGATCGCAACCTCGGGTTTATGGCATGGGTTAAATGAAGTGGCTCAGTCCACCTGGTACTAAGTAGATTACGGGTTAAGGTACATATTTACCTGACGTCAGAAGGAGGGTATTATTTTTTGAGTGTATGTATGTTTATTTGTATGTATGTCAATTTCTTTGGCACGCGCTATAGATCAGATAGCTTGATGGATCGTGACGTGTGACATATCATTAGAATCGTCACAGTTTGCAAAGTGACATAGGCTACATAATTTTTAGAAATGTCGACTGGAAATAGGTGAAAAAGGGAAGGACGACTTGATTATTTTGACGAAAACTAACATAAAGTGTTAAATTTAATTTATCGTAATGATAAAAAAAATCGTTTCAGGCAGTCGGGATTTTTTGTGTTAACATTTTTAACAACGTTAGTAATTTATATTTTAGAATAACCAAGGAGCATGCAATTCATGTGATTGTAAGTGACCACTGCCGCCAAGTTGGAATGCCTCGGATAAGTATGATTGTCTCCCTTATAACTTACTAATACGGCATTATAAGGCAGCTGTAGGCTATGGACTAAACACTTTTCGTTCTGAAAGAAGAACCAATCAGTACGTTAAAAAAATTTATTATTTTATTCACATTACATTCATATTTTACTGTTTATTCACATAAATCAAATATCCTTTCATCTCACTTCACCTGCAAAATAATACATGCAAGAGCACGCCATTATTACGAATGTTTTAATACGGACGCGATTTAAAATTCTGTGTGAAATACAAGGGGTTGACCCGATTTCACCCAGAATAATATATTACACTCCAAAATTCCTATATTTTTTCTTCAGAATGAATTTCATGTGCGTTTAATCTGCGAATGGTTTTAAAATGTATGTTACAACCACTACCTCGCGGGAAATCGTGTAATATCTTGATTAGGAAATGTTCAAAATTCTACTATAAGTTACAATGATTATAGAAGACGAAATGTAACATCTTATATTCAATTTTGATGCCTTGTAGATTTTACAACCAGTTTCTTCCTCCGTTTCATGGACGAAATGGATAAAAACAAACTTGAATTTACAAACACTCAGACCCAGAAAAGATATCAAAAATTTATCATTTTAATGTCTTTCTGCCCCTTGATCGAACCTGGAACCCACTGCGTATCAGGACGATAGCGACAACTCCAGCATGTGGGTCGTGATCGGTAATTTTACCTGTTAAAACTCACAGAATAAAAATTAATAAGGAAATTATCAGTCATTGTTTTTTAAACCGTATATTGAAAAATGCAGTGATCTTGAAAATGCGTCTTCTGTTACTAAAGATTCAAAACCCACGCTTCAATGTGGCCAAATTTATACCCCTTAACTATCCTTATTACAATACAACAAATTATATCAAACAAAGCTATTAAATTTATAATAACTGTTTGAAATGACAGGTAAAAAATCTTGAATCTGAATCTTGAATCTTGTAATGATTGTAAATTTAATTACGACTGCTTATCAACTTCGACCTCGGAAGCCAATCAAAACGGAAACGCAAACCTTATAAAAACACTATCTGCGCCCCGCGGATTCACCCGCTCAAGTTTCGACGATGATATATAGCCTTCTTCGATAAATGGGCTATCTAACACCGAAAGAATTTTTCAAATCGGACAAGTAGTTCCTGAGATTAGCGCGTTCAAACAAACATCAAATTCTTCAGCTTTACAATATTAGTATAGATTTAAATTACAAACTTATGAAACTCCGCATAAAATCTATCAAACTTTGTACAGTTTTAGATCTTATAATGCTAAACGTGCATCGAACACCACGGATGAAAAAGAAAATAACGTTATTTACATTCATGGGTTGCAGATTTCTTACTTTCAGACTTCTTACTTCGTCGTGAACACTAAAACACACAAACAAAAAAATCTAAAGTCATTGATAAGTTTAGCTGGCCGAAGTTAAAGCAGTTATAGTTTTTTTTTTTTTATTGTAAGGACGTAGCAAACGAGCATGCAGCCCAACTGATGGTAAGTGGCTACTGCCGCCCATGGACATCTGTAAACGTAGGTAAGATTAAAGTCTCACCTAAGATTAGCCACAGATGCGTTGCTACCCCTGAGGACTAAGATGAAATGTCTCCCTTACCACACCCTTCAGACCATAATACAGCAGCGCATAATACTGCTGTTATAAGGCAGAAACAGGTGTGGCGGTGCTTCCGGAGTCGTACCACAAAGAGTTCTACTACATTAAAAAGTGAAGTCTTTATTTTGTAAAAGCCTACGGTGCCTTAAAAATGACAGTGGCTACAACTCGACTTATCAATTAAAGGTCGAGGTTCAACCCCATCACGCACAGCTGATTGTTCCAAGTTTAGTGGGCCTCAGAAATTGATGATCACTTGCTTAAAACAATGAACGAACACATAGTGAGGAGAAAACACCTGAAAGTTCTTAAAATAGTCATTGATGATTTGTGAAGTCTACCAATCTACACTAGGCTACAGACATTGACTTTAACCTAAACCCCTCACTCTGAGAGGAGACTTGTATCCAAAGTTGGGCTGTAATTGGTCGTGGATGATGCTTAGATGTAGATGATGCTTTGAAAAAATGCAATTACGCATTTTTTTTTTAAGATTTAATTAGAAAACGAGCATACAGTCCAATTAATCACTGCCACTCAGAGTGATCTGTAACTTCAATCAGATCAAGCAACTTCATATACAGGTATTCTGTCTGAAGTCAATCACAGTGGCTACTCACGAGGACTTAGATGGTCGCCTCATACGAAACTGAACCGGCAATCAAACCCGTTCACCAAAACGCAAGAACTGCTTCACGCTAGAAATAGGTGTACCTATGATATCTCCCTACTCGTTCTGCCAGCTTTCGAATTGCAGTGGCATTGTGACATTTCTATACGTTCCACTAAAACGATGATAGTGTCAATACCCGTCTATATATACGTAATCGATACTCACTTAAGCATATATGTGATATATCGGAATGGAGTATCGTGTACATTTGCGCACACATAAAGCAATTGAATCTGTCAGGTAACCTGTTAATTACATTATTCACACGGCACAAGACTTAATAGCCATTGGCTCTTGTCTTACTAGCAAGGAGTTAGCGATGAGGAAGCCAATTTCAATAAACGTAAACATAGCAAAAACGTCCATGTTGAATTAAGTAATTAATAATAATACAACGCTATTGTATATATAAACTCCTTTGCTTTCTTAATTCTTTTCTAATATAAACATTAACAGTCATCATTTTATTGCATAAATACAAGTCACAGAATATTTAGTTGTATATTTAGTTTAAAAATAAACAATTTAATTAAAATAAATTAAATATTTGAGAGGTCTGACATACAACAAACCAATTTTTTTATAGATAAAGCACTCGCACTTGTCCAGTGTTTTTAATAAAAAGGTGGATTTCGTACATGAACTAAATAATGTAAATAACTGTGCTATAATTGCTGATATTCCTTTTCTTCCGATTCGTTTTACTAATAAATCCTTATTGCAAATTGGCAATGAAACGTCACATAGGCGCGACCGTCTCGGAACATAACCGCTCTACATTACAGTCGATGGCACGATCCCTGGGGTACCTTAATTACATTCGGATAATGGACTACCTCAGGTAACTGCACTGCAGATGCCTGACATTTTATTGAAAAGGGTTTCATTATTGTAGCCCATAAGCCATATTATACAGAATAGTTTTCGCCTTGTATGTATGCCTATAAAACCATTATAGAGAAAAATACTTTATTGATATATCTATACTAATATTATAAAGCTGAAGAGTTTGTTTGTAGAGTTCGTTTGTTTGTTTGTTTTGTAGGAACTACTGGTCCGATTTGAAAAATTCTTTCGGTGTTAGATAGCCCATTTATCGAGGAAGGCTATAGGCTTTATATCATCACGCTAAGACCAACAGGAGCGGAGCAGCAATGTAGAATGTTTCACAATCGGGGTTTTTTTTTTAAATGAGAGCTTCCGCTGCATGTATAATGTTAATGTATGTCACGTTACATTTCTTTTTAACGCGGGTGAAACCGCGAGCTCAGCTAGTATACTATAAAAGGGACAGGAAATAAAGGGGAAGAAAGGTCCTCAAGGGGCGACCGCGTTTAGGCAAAAGAAAGACAGGTCGCCCCCCGACCAGGTGGACGGATGGCCTGAAGAAGACAACGAGGAACCGTTGGATTCAAAAGGCACAGGTCCGAGCAGTGGACCTCGAAAGGCTGATGGATGAATGGGTGGCTACTAAATAAAATAAATAAAGCTATTCAAAAGCTAGCACATCAGCTTTCACTTGACAATTAAAAGACATAAAGGTTATAATTTTTTGCTATTTATGTGTACAAGTAGTTCTCCTATTACATGATTGAAATTCGACGCTAATCATTGTTTCTATTTTTTACAAAGTCTCGTCTCGTCAGTAGTTAAGTAACTAATGAAACATGTCTATAATTTAGTAGAGTAAGTAAAAAAATAAGGATAACATGTCGGCAAACGAAAAATAGAAGTGTTTATAATATTGTTCCGTCGTAGCCTTTTTTCATAACGATGTTTATATAATATATTTTCTTTTACAGTATGGAAGTAGCAAACGAGTATGAAGCCCACCTGATGGTAAGTGACTACTGCCGCCCATGGACATCTGTAATGCCCCTAGATGAGATCAAAATCTCACCTAAGGTTGGCCACAGATGCGTTGCTACCCCTGAGGACTAAGATAGAATGCCTCGGAAAAGAATGTCTCCCTTACCACACCCTTCAGACCAGAACACAACAGCACATAACACCGTTATGAGGCAGAAATAGGTGTGGCGGTGGTGCTACCGGAGTCGAATCACAAAGAGCTCTACCACTTTCTAATAATTCCTAATATGTCCATATTGTTACAAATAATTTAAGGCTTTATTTGAGGTTTTATTTTTTTATGCAGCGGTGTCATATTAAAATTAAGTAGTAATATTTGCGTAAGAAGCTTATTTTAAAATGAAAACAAAGAGAGATTAATTAAAACGATGCATGAAAAATACTCAATTATGTTTCGAACGCAGAATTTTCAGCAAAGGATTAAGAATTATATACAATTTTAAAAGCTCAAAAGAGTTAATTTACAATAATTGGGGAATACCAGTTCATATTTTTCAACATTTTAATTAGGAAGATTCGTGCAACTCAATATAATTTGTTAATGAAGCATAATAAGAGGCAGCTCCAATCCCACCTAACCTACTCCTAACCTATAGGATATTGGTGATTGTAATTTTTTGACAAAAAGAATTAGACTGTTTTAACACGCTTTTATAAGCTTCGGTCGTATCTATGTATGTATGTATCAATGTATTTAAGTATGTTTGTAACGTAATCTTTGAACGTGATTTTTACTCAATTTGAATCGTCAGATTGAGTTAAGACTTTACATGCTTATCATGGATCGATGACAATACAATATTCTATATATATCTCTTTATATATCAAACCCCTATAAGGGTTAAATAGAGGATGAATGTTTGCATGAAAGTCCCCCAATTTTAATGCAAGCTCAATGAAACTTAGTAATTCACCAGTTTTGGAAAATCAACCCCTAAGAAGGCGAAATTGGGAATGAATTTTTTTAAGAAGTCGGCCTATTCTTTGCAAGCATAATGTAACTTAATATTTGGGTTTATCAATCCCTAATGTGGTGAAATCGCTCTATTTTTTTAACTTATAGAAAATTATTTTCGATTTTACTTTATTTAGTTACAAAAGCGAGGTTTTTAGATTTTTTTAACTATCATTTGTTTTATGATGTTTTAAATATAAAATACAAGATATAAATAAATAGACATTTAGTTCACCTGATGATAAATGGCTAGTGCGGCCCATAGATATTAATAACCCGGGATAGGATTGACCTACTAAAGCTTAGACACAGATACATTGCAATTCTTGAGGTCTTAGTTATAACGCTTCAAATAGTTTTGTTCCCTGATTCATATCAACTACATGCATACTTGTTATCAACTCCTTTCGTTTATTCTTTGTTGTTAGTTATAAGCGCGGAAAAGATGGGTATGAAAGATAATGCCTGCACGCATCTTCACAACCGACAAAACGACAAAACCGTAAATAATTATGTATACAAACGCTAAAGTCTTTCAAAATGTATACTTTCAGAGGTGAAAAATAATTGAGGAAGGAAGAGTGTCAATTGAAGATCTTGCTTAACCAAAAGGTATGTAAATCATCCCTGGACGATGAACTACAAAAAACTAGCAATGAATATCTTTAGACTGATTCATAAATGAACAGAAAATAATGATTATTTATATAAAACACAATTAATTTTATTGGTCGGACACTTTTTATATTAACTGTTGATTGTTTAAATACAGATTTCTATCCCACATCCGTGGTTCACAGGTGTTCTGGGCGACTTATTTTGGCGCCCATCCAAAATTGCATTTAAACAATTTCATTCACGCTTGACCGCTTTACAAAAGAGAAATATTTATTATTTGCACAAAATAAAAGGAAAATATTTATAAGAAAATTTGCAACATTTACGTGTTGTATGAAAAGACTTATTAAATGATATACGGGTGTTCTGAGTACTGAATTTCACAAACGTATTTATTTTCAACTTCGGTTGAAGTTGTATTATTTTATGGGTCGTAGTTATGAGAATTATTTATCAGTACCTACCTACTGATAAATAATTCTAACGACCTACCATCAACCTAACTAATCCCGTGCCTGTCGTAAGAAGTGACTAAAACGGGTTGCGGCAAGAGTGGGAGCTCGAACCGTCCAGCCAGGCGACCCCGGGAAGGACGGCGGTATTTGTGGTCGAATACCATCGTAAAGACCAGACGGTGCGGTGAGCCCACCCGCTTACCTGTATGTGATGGAGCAATGTGCTCAGAAAACTCCGGTTGCGTTCATTTAGAGATTCTCTTCGCAGCGCCGAGGCCACCGAGACGGCCACCAGGTTTTAGTGCAGTAAATATCCCACATAACCTGGCGTCGCTCCCACGGCGTCAGATACCTTTTGAAGGTTTCCCCTCAAAAACAAAAACGGGTACATACCCAACTGCATTTTAGCAATATTTCAACGTATTTTTTGTCTCTATTGCTTTCCGTAACTTACAATTAAAAAGTGTAGCTTCGGATCTCGAGAGATCCTCTTCACAATTCTCAAATTGATTTCCTCCTTCTGACGCGGTTGGGTAAAAATGGAAAAGCGAACGAACTTCGAAGAAATCTACCTTCAAATAAATGAAATTTAGATGTAGTGAAACAACATTGCAATTTTGTCTGCTCTTGAACTTCTGTCAGATATTATCTAGCAAAGCTCCTACCGAAAATCATAAGTTGGATTTCAGATCGATTTCAATGGTTGAAACTCAAACGACATGAATTGCTAACCCTGCCAAATCAGGAGTTGATAGACCATTTAAGTATTCAACTTGAGTTCAATAGACCATTCGTCGAAACTTCATTATGCTGAAGTGGATATCATTTCTGGATTTCCGCTACTATCGTTGCTACGGCAATTGAACTCGTCTTTTCGACGACAACTACCTATTTGTATTAGGTCTTTACCTAAGAAATTGCTGTTCTGCCGTACTAGCCAATTCAAATCAAAATATATATTTTTTTGGCTGATAGGTAACTAATTTCAATTTAATTTTATTTTAAAAACATGGAATTCTTTTTTCTACAATCTTTTGTTTAATAGTTAGTGTTTTGTTTTCATCGTATTCGAATATTTTTCATCAACATGGATACATTAAAAATTCGAGTAATTATGGAGTATGAGTACCGTCTTAGCAACAAAGCGGCACAAGCGGCACGCAACGAGCGAACACTGCAAAGGAACGCACTACTCGTTATTGGTTTTTCCGCTTTCGTTTTGGAAATTTTGACCTGAAAAATGAACACCGTAGTCGTTCAAAAACATTGGTCGACAATGACTAATTAAAGACGATTGTGGAAACTGATGATACTCGATTCACAGCTGAATTAGCAGCAGCTTTCGACGTTGGTATCAAAACAATATTGTTCCATTTGCGTCAAATAGGCAAGGTAAATAAGCTTGACAAATGGGTACCTCACAAATTCAATGATCGCAAGCGCGAAGTACGCGTCGAGACGTGCCTTGCACTGCTCAACAGGCATACAAATGAAGGAATTCTGAACCGCATTGTTACTTGTGACGAGAAATGGATCCTGTTCGACAATTGCAAACGCTCAGCAAGTTGGTTGGACCCTGGTTCAGCACCATAAAATGACCCTAAACGAAAACTTACCCCTAGAAAAGTGATGGTCAATGTTTGGAGGTCTAACGCAGGTGTTATTCATCACAGCTTCTTAGCAAACGGGATGAGCCTTACTGCAGATATGTACTGTGAAGAACTAAACTCAATGATGGAGAAACTCGCACGTCTCCAACCAGCTTTGGTCAATGTATAACGCGCGACATCATACTGCACAGCAGACGGTCTCCAAGCTACAAGAACTTGGGTTGGAATTCTCCGTTATCCGCCGTACTCACCAAGATCTGGTGAGGCGCCTACAGACTTCTACTTTTTCCAGAATTTGGATAACTTCTTGGCAGTAAAAAAAAATTTTATACCCAAGAGGCAGTACAAAATGCCTATGAAGAATTTGATACCTCCCGTCTAGCTGATTTCTTCAAGAAGGGCATCAATAAGCTACCAATGCGTAGGCAAAGATGTATTAATTGTATGGGTGATTACTATAATTAATAGAAATAAAAATATAGAAAAAAATACACTCCATTTATTTCATGAAAAACGACAATTTCATAGGTTTTTATCATTGTGCTTACAACTTAACATACTAGCCTAATTAAATATGTATTCCCTTTTATTAAATTTATTTAATCATTATTGTCCAAACAATTCATAAACAGCGCTTTTTATACTTGATAGCATAACCATTAAATCAAATTTAAAGTAGCATCGAGCATGCAGTTCACTTGATGGTAAGTGGTCACTGTCGCCCATAGACATCTGTAAACATGTAGAATTGGGGTTTTATCCGAAATCAATCACTACTCCCGAGGACTAATATGCTTGCCTCTTAAGAAAGTTAACTTGTCTACTAATAAAATAAAGACGCATGCATGCCGAAGGCAGGTGTTGTAGTCATTACCGCTCTTGGTCAAGTAGACGCCAAATAAGTTGCCAATCTGATGTCGATTAAAGATTCTTTCTGTTCCTTAGGTTCATTACTGCATCTTCTTTTTCCCTATTATTATGTTTCATTACGCCAATCAACATATATGTTACCAATAAAAGATGCGGTAGCTTAACAAATATTTAGGGGGCACCGGTGCGTTCCATTGGACATCCTGGAGTCCCCTGCTTGCACTGAGGAAGCCCACCGAGGAGGTTTTAGTGGGTAATTTAATATAAATTATACTAGATCATTCTAGCGGTTTCGCCTACCTCAGTCATGTTTGCAACTACAATAAGTATCCTATGTCTCAATAGAGGTCATAAACTATCTGTGTGCTAAATTTCACTGGAATTCGGCCAGTAGTTTTTGCGTGAAACTTTCGCGTTTATAATATCTTACTAAGATATTAAATACATATTATTGAAATAACACTCCTTCTGGCGTATTTTTAGCATCCTCCTTTTAACATCCTCCGTGTTGCCCGCACCTAATTTAATTGCAGCTAGAGACGTACCAATACCCAAAAGGTATCGATACTTACTCATTTAAGTAGTACTTAAATTGTTTTTCGATACTACTCATATGAATATCCTTAAAGTATCGATACTTACTCATATCGATACAATTTATTTGTATGTTAATGGCACTAATATAAAAAGAGAAAACTTTCTTGGCAGTGATAGATATTTGACAAGTTCCAAAATAATAGCTACAGATTTATTCAATACGAGTAAAGGTATGTTCTTTGTTTGTGACATCGTATCCGCTTTGGAAAAAAAGTACTCACTTGGAACTGATGTTGCAACAACAATTAAATGTTTTATTGCAACCAGGGAAATATTACTTTCATTACATCCCATACCATAGTCTGACTTGTTCACGAAAAAAGGTGCGTTCAGAAATCAAAAATTGTTAATTAACATTCGTACAGTTTGATTCGATTCGATACCAACTACTTTGGTTTGATAGCAGTTAGTATCGCAAGATTTATATCGTTCTTAAAGTACTTGGTATCGAAATAAAAGTATCGTGTACATACTCGTATTTACTTGTATCGGAATGTCCCTAATTGCAGCATTACTTTGGTGTAATAAATCGTTTGTACACGTCATGAAAATGTACTAATTACTTAAAAAAAATGTAGCTTCTAATATGTATTCATATTTACACACACACATACATATTATACTCTTATTACTTGTCTGGAATTTAATTCTATTTACACTGGAAAATGTAAATGGATAGGATAAAAAAACTTACAGCTTAATGTTAGCGAAAACTTAGTCTATTGTTACACATTGTATTGCCTGCCAAATAATAGAACCAAAATAGTATGAGTACAACCAACTCTCTAAGAATTCTTTTTTTAGTTACCGAAAAAATTCGAGCTAAAAAGGGGTTAAGAATGTCTTGCAGTACATAGATATGCAAAGTGTGGCGGCAACTCGAGTGTGGAGGCCGTAGTGTGGCGAGCCACTCCGCTCCGGTCACTAGGCGCGTTCAAGCGCCACTTTGCACATCTGTTGTAAATAACACAGCTAGTTTTACGACTGATGTAAATATGTAAGTCTTCTTAGTATCTTTTGTTAGCCATTTTTCAAGTGAAACTTCTTTAGAATCGTTGTGATTTGAAACTGAGACGAAAATTCCTTACAAGAGCAGCGTTCGGTGCTACAACTAGATGGCGCTGTACCTCTTTCTGAATCACGCTAACGATTTTACTTTCTTAGTTTGTATAACAGTATTAGTTTGGTTTATGCGAAATAAAATGTCCGAATACAGGCTGCAGGGATTACTTAATCGATTTTTTATTTATTATTATTCAGTTTCACTTCTACCCTTTGTGAATGTACATTTTTTTTGTTATTCAGAATTGCCTTGTAATTTATGTATTACGCATATAGATAGGTATAACTTATCGACGTTGTGCAAAGGTACACTTGATACATTGATTACCCACTTAAAGTCGACGCATTCCTTTACACACCGCTCCAACACTGATTGTTAGATATATTTGTATCAATTTCCAAACGTTTCCGTCCCCCTCTCATCGTCCGATTTCCAATTTCATACATCCGACAAGAAATTGACAACTTTGACAAGTTCGAGAAAAGTCTTCTGACACGAACGCGTGAAAATGTACGGTCGAGGAAAATGTTCCCGTCGATTGAACTCGTGACATTTTGCTTAAACTACATATAAGTAATTTATAAATGAATCATACGCATTGATCGCCGTATTCGTTATCTAAAAATCACTGCATTGAATGAAGGGCTGAGAACTGCGCTTAATCACACTGATTGGCTTCGACCTCTATCATAATAAGCTGTGGCTTTACATGGCTTACTTGATGAAACGAATACCAGAAACTAATAAACGCTGCCAATATAAATACAATTATTTTATCTTTATGCACACATTTTGAAAAGTGTGTTTAATCTTACAAATTTGTAGACAATTCCATTATCCTGCTTGAATCAGCTCTTTGCGGTCCACTACTGGACATAGGCCTCCCCTAAAGGGGCTTTTGCCATGTGTCACAGCACCTGGCATGCGTGTCTGTATCGCAGTAGGTATTGACACAGAAAGACGTTGCTTTTTAATAATATGGAAGCACTAAATATAGCGCGTGAAGATTAGCGAGCAAAACGTTTAGATAGGAAATATGAAGTAAATATATGAAATTACTTTACAAGATTTTGGAACGAAGTTCCTTAACGCGGCTCACGGGGTAGAAATCGTCACGTAACGCAATGTGCTGTGCGCGTGCGTGTATCAAGAAAGCATGGAAGTCGGGCTAAAATAAAAACCATAAAAAAAGATAAGATTAGAGTCCCGACTAACGTTGGCTGCATATGTATTGCTACTCCTAAAAACTATATTGAAACCTGGAATACGTATTTCTATCTTAATACACTATTTAAACCAGAACCCAGCATCACTCAACACAGCTGTTACGAGACAGAAATAGCCATAGTGTAGTGCTTCACGAGTTAAACCGCAAAGGGTTTTCTACCATTGTCTAAAGAATGTTATTTATCAAAACAATTGCCACAATGGAAGGTTGAATGACCAAGTTAAAACATTTTATTTCTGCCACATACGACTCGTCCAATAGACTTCGACAGTGACAAATTTCACTTTCTATCAGCCATTGGAAACTGTTTTAACAAAAGGAAAAGTCCGAAACTGAAAAACAGTTTCAGGGAATTCCTTTGTCCTAGTGAAGTGTAGCTTGATGTTGGATTTTATTGGTGTCAGCTATGTTCCGGTTTTTACAGAATTTTCTTTGTTCTGTATTTCAGTGGGCTATATTGGGCATGTGTAAAAAGTTCCATGTAGAACTGGTGGTCTACCTAAAGCCAATCACAGACGCGTTGCCACTGCTGAGGACTAATCCACGAGTATTTACACTCTCCCATCGTAACGCAGAACTGGTTCACGCTAGAAATAAGTGTGGTCGGAGATACTGTTTTGTTTCTACCGTCTTTTAAAGATTTCGGTAGATAGATTATATGCAGTAGTAGTGGTATATTAGTCGTTTACTTTGATATCGAAAAAGTATAGTAATTTAAAAGGATGATGGGAAAATAATTTAAAATTCTTCTTTCAATAATATTCTAAAAGCTAGGTTTCAATTACCGATGTACCGATTCCAATGTCCCGCAATGTACCATTGTCCTCATACGTCTCTAGTACCGCTAATATTTGGCATCTTCCCAAAAGCTAATTCTAATAATTTTCTTTCAGCTCGGGTGAATTTCAAATTCATTCAGTGTTTTGTGGTGGTATGTCATTTTTAAGTAAGTCATATTTTTTGCAATGTAGTAAATTAACATGTAACCAGATGGACTGCCATCAGTTTGTCTGGTTACATGTAGAAGCCATTGCCGTAAATAGACATAAGTAATCAACCTCAGATAAGTTAAGAGTGAGATAAATCAGAGCTAATCAGAGAAGATTAGAGAGTTACCTGATGTTGGCTACAGATGCGATACAATACGATATAAGGACAAAGTTGAAACGCCTAAAGGATGCATACATATCTTTTACCATACCCTTCAAAGCAGAATACAGTCGCTATTAACGTTGATGTTGAGAAGC
>MOOZ01045188.1:1551610-1568422 GCA_002930495.1 Cecropterus lyciades | reverse complement strand
TTTCCGAATCACTTAACAGCTATCGTATTTTAATCAAAGCCTAATTGACTGGATATTTCTGGGGAATAGTGTTTAACGAAGCGATTGGGGCTAAATGATTTAACATGAATAACAATGAATATGTTTAAATCGGTATTTATAGTTTAAAATTAGTTAACAGCTTTGTTCATCTTATATTCAATCTATCTGGCGGATGAAGTTTCTAAAATACAGTGCAAAATTTTTTATGTTGTTTGGTTGACGGTATGTTATGTGATAACATATGAGAGAAGATGTTTGCTTTTATTGTAAAATTGCGAATAGGAATGTGATTTGCCCGACAATCTTAGAAAAATCTCTTAATTTTTACACACTAGGATTTTTTCCTATGTCGTGGGTGCCATGGACACGCAAAGACGAATACACAAACACCCAGACCGAGAACAGAAACCTAAACTCATCATTCGGATTTCTGTCTGGCCGATGATCGAACCCGGGACCCACTGCGTGTCAGACCGGTATGGTGACCGCTCCCCCACGCGGGTCGTTGCCTATATCTCTCGACAATTTCGTAGAAAAATTAATACTTATAAAAATCTGTCGCACTGACAACCTCCTCCATTTCGAAGTCGATTAAAACACATGAGTATTGACAGTATAAACATTTAAAACCTTATTTTTTATGAACAGAACTATACCGAACTATTACTTCAATTAGCTTATGTCGTAAACACATTGAATCTTACAAGCCGTAGCCATTTTATGCCAGTAGATTAGATTTGGGAGGAAAGATCTCGAACAAATCGGGAAGGCCTCGCTTCCCCCGTCCTAATGAAAACGTGCCGGAAATATCTTAAGGTACCTTCATGAAAATGTAGCGATTACGTAATAAATCTTACTTATTCATTTTCTCTACACAAAGCCTAATTGTTAAGACTCGGCCCCTTAATCGGTGGTCCGATGTACCGAAGAATTTCAGGCATGCACTTCTGATTATTCTAAAAAACAATGCATGTTACAAATTAATTATTATTTCTCAAAATTTTATCCTTAAATTTGTACTTGTACGAAACCTTTAAAACAATTGTACGAAAACCTTTAAAAAATAAAGTTCAAGAGTATCAAGGCAGGGGTTAAAGTAAGTAAGTATAAGTATTCCAAGCTTCCCCCAGATGTAGAGTTTGCAGTTAACAGTGAGATATGAAAATATTTACAACCAATGTTATCATAAACTAAATTGAGATGGTTTTCAATAACTAACCTGTAGAATGACTACAATTTTCTGAGTATAGTTTACTTTTCAGTAAACTTTTCCTAATTAAAATCTTCAGAGATTCATAAATAATCAAAAGTTCATCAAAAAACTCAAACGATACAAAATATAAAAAGAAAAAACTTAACATTTATAGCTGAAATACGTTTCAATTAAACTTATATATCACATATAACTATTTTCTACATAAATACACCAAACGACAATACAAATTCAATAGCTCGCTTGACATTACCCAAGTCATTCATTTCGCGTGTGACCCGTGACCTTTATGAACACGTCCGGCATTCCCGACGGCTCCCACTTCTATCTTCCTACCGATCGCATCTTTTTATGAAAATTCAGCTTCAGTATTTTTATACCCGCAAACATTAAAAGTGCTCATTCAATCACACACGCATTAAAACAAAATTGCCCGACAAATGAATAAAAGTGCTAAATCTACTTCTATGTTCTATGTTGTGTAGAAATTTGACTACACAACATAGAACATTTATATGAGTTCTTTACTTTTTATTCCAAATTTCTTACAGGAATAAGAAATTTAGAGCGTTTCACTTGATTTAAATAAAGACAATTATATCGACACATTTTTACTACCATTCATTGTTTCCATCCCTCATCAAGGGGTATTCATACTTCACCCACCATGAAGAAACTGTATGACATACAAGTATAGACAAACAGAACCATTCGACGTAAAAATTCTTACCAACTAGCCATATAATTATTTTATATTTATAATGTCACGCTACGGATATAATCGATAAAGTAAAGACAGATAGTTCAAGGTTGACATAGAATTTAAATTACAATAAATCTACTACATACGGTCACGTTTACCACGGCAATGAGTATCCCATGTGTTAATCTGTAATTCCGGGACCAGAATAGGGCTACGGTATCCCCTGCCTGTTGTAAAAGGCGACTAAATGGGGGCTTTTGGGGTTGCGGGTGGCAAGAATGGGAGCTCGAGCCAGCCAAGCGGCCCCCGTAAAGACGATGGCATGTGTGGTCGTAAATGCCTAAAGGCACGGTGAGCGTAAATGCTGCGGAAAAGAGCGGGAAAGAGCCCCAAAGGGGCACCGCGCTCGTAGGACTCCGCTTGTGTTCCGTTGGAGATCCCAGAATCCTCCACGCAGCGCTGAGGACGGCCACCGGGTTTTAGTGCGGTAAAAATTCCACATAACCTGACATTACTCCCACGGCGTCGGATTCCCATGAAAGTTTCCCCCTCGTGACTAAAAAAAGTCATAAACTATCTCTACGCTAAATTGCAAATAAAATCGACCTGCAATTTATGCTTGAAAGAGTAACAAACGCACATACAACAAACATATAACAAACTTTCACATTTATATTATTAGTAAGATTTACGACAGATACAAGAACGATAAATTGCTACGATACATTAACAATAATCCTAACAATATAACGTACATACGAAAAGCCTAATTACAATTAATAATCCCCGTGGGCTTTCCGTTGACATAAATGAGAGTACGTTTTCAATTGGAAACCCGTGGAATTTGAGACCGAAATAATTACGGCGCAAACGGAGCTCACTGATTAAATTTTCTCTAATATCAAGAAGTTAGAGGCTACGTGATTTGAAGGTGGTGGAAATGTACGTAAATTGCAGCGACATCAATGTCATATCGCTTTGCATGAATAACGGTACAATTCAAAAGTCATCAATATTAAATTGAAGATAAAGTTATACGTAAAAGAAAGTCTAGGATTGTAAACTTGGAGCTTTAACAACACCGAGGTTAATGGTTTTTAATATTCCATGCTACGTTAGTTTCAATTAATTCATTAAAACAAAAATCAATAAAATATGGGGTTAGGCCACTGTATATTTATTGTCTTAAATTGTTCTTTAAGACCTTTATTATTATGGCCGGGAAATATCTCTAAATACTGCTTTTTCAAGGTATAGTATAGGGCCGCTTGGTCGAAAGCGAGCCTTTTATTACATGTGGCAAATGTCAATAGAAAAGAAGTAGAAAAGCATAACACTAATGTAAAAGGCCAATATACGGCGCAGGCACTTCGGAGTAAAGGTATTGTAAAACGTTTACATTACCTTCCATTATTTATCTAAAAACTGTATATTTCGAATCGGCCGCACCGATTACTCGAATAGTTTTCAATCAATTCACTTGAAATTCGGGTATCAAAAAGAGAAGTCTGTTATCTCGATATAATTAATACTTTTTTCCTAAAAAAATCACAAATATTTTTACTTATTATATTTTTAGCCTCTACCCTTTCATTAATTAAAATAAAAAGGAAAAAAAGAAAAAGCATTGTATCATTTTACCTGGCTCGCCTGTAAAATTTATGTTTTTGTATTGTATCGTATTCATGCAAAGCAGCGATATTTATTTCTGCCTACCCATTGTACTTAAGCGTATTGTTCACAGTAGGTAATCTGATTCATTAAAAGAGGAAAAGTGACACTATCCTGGGAAGAGTATGAGGGCGCTGCGTAAGGGAAGGAATGGTGCGTTCTGTGAGAGAACGCGAAGTTTACCTAAATGTAAATTCTAATCACCAAGGGATTGATAGTAGATAAAACAAACCAAATATCGGATTTTGACATCAAAGTTATTTGCGTGTTTCAAATTAATCATCATTTTTTAACGGCGAAGGATAGATAGCGGCGAAAGATAGGATAGATAGATAAACAAACAACACGGAAGCATCTGCGACCGATGTCAGCCTAGACACAATTTTATAACTAGTTACACATATGGATGGCAGTAATTATTTAAACATTATCTTTACTACAAATTCATTATTAAAT
Organism: Cecropterus lyciades; assembly: GCA_002930495.1. Taxonomy (NCBI): domain Eukaryota; kingdom Metazoa; phylum Arthropoda; class Insecta; order Lepidoptera; family Hesperiidae; genus Cecropterus; species Cecropterus lyciades. The sequence goes on along the minus strand of MOOZ01045188.1, from coordinate 1,564,358 downwards.
GTACTAAACATCTATTTTTAAGCACTTCTCTAGACTTATTAAAAGTAACTGAAGTAATATAACATTTATTTAAACAATATTTAAAAAAGAAATCGACTTATAAATAAGTAAAACATTCAAAAGATAAGAAAAGACGGGAACAATCTATGAATATAATGAGCCAACTGTCTTAAAAACATCAGCGGTAGTTCTGTTTTTAGTATTCAACACCAACACATTGACGTGGGAGGGGCGTTAAACCCAATGAAAATATTCATGAATGACAACCCCAGATTATTATATCATTATTCAAATACTCGCAAAAAGGCGTTAGCATCGATCGATAGACATTTTACATTCAAAACGCGGCAGCAGGAACCGTTATTATTTAATTTTATGTTGTAATCGCGTTTTACTTTTAATATTATTTAGAATTTCTTCCGTTGGTTCTCCATTAACGAAACATCTTCTGAATTGGTGATACATTAATTCCAAAATAATTCTGTGTCGATTGTTGTTTCAATAAAAATAAATTGATTAGAATACATCACACATAACCTAACTTTTTTACAACGTACAATGAATAAAACAAACATGTAGTCAACCTAATGGTAAATGGTTCCTACCTGAAGCTTAGCTACTATATTGATGTCCTTTAGGAATAAGTTGGAACGCATCGGGTAAATATATCTCTCTTAGCACGTCCTAGGCAGAAGTAGACGTGGCAGTGGTGCATTCAAATGGAACCACAAAGCTCTCCACCACGTTCAAAAAGTGACTATTTTAGTGTAACAAATTGTTAACGAAGGTGTTTATGGGAGATGTATACAAAATCCAGATAGGACACAAATTTAAATTATAAAAGCGTATCAATCCCTAAGGAGTACGTGAAACTTTTTAAAACGAATAACATCAGATATAAAGTAAAATATTAAGAATATAACTTATTGGTACTAAAAGTTCTTTACAAAGTCTCATCTTTATATCTACAGACACGCCGACAAAAGCTTCGAGCTTTTCGTTCCGCTACGCCAGCTTACGATTATTCACGTATCATCCCTTTCACAATATTTTTCTTTAAAATAAGAATTTATTTTTCAACACTGAAAAATAAAGGTTATGCGATGAACGTGCTACTTTTGTAAATGGAAATTATGATTACTTTTGGAACTGAAGCTATTAATATTGACGATATAAAATCATTACGGTTTTAGTGTTCATTTATCTAAATAATGAAGTACATAGAGAAGCGATTACCAAGTCAGGCATAGCTAGTTTCGCCTTCAATCCCTGGAAAGTAGACTTTAATCTATTCTCGGTCCTGGTGTTCGTGTATTCGTCATTGTTTGTCCTATTGTATAGCAATGAGGCATGTGGAACAATATTGAGCAATGATATCTATCAAATATTTTAATAGATGAGGAAAAACAATAAACAGTCGAAAATAGTATTTTCGTATACATTACAATTTACAGTTTTTTTTTAATCTAAGGTGGATAGTTCTTATATATTAGATATCAGCCATTTAGGGGTAGTTGTGCGATTCTTTTTAGTATTGAAATTAGGTAGATATATTTTCAGCAAAATTTTGTTTGCAGATATTTTTTGTTTTTTGACCACTGCCAAAATCAAATCCACCAATTTAAATGAAGTTAAGATAATAGTCTGGCAATAGGAAAGAAATAAAAATAGATAGATAGTCCGAGGTTTAGATAAGATTCCAAAATTTGAAAAGGAAAAACTGTATTTAAATAAAAAAGCCGCAATTTGATAACAAAACTGAGTGGCCAATGATTTGACAGCAAAACATAATAACTGCTTCCGGATTTTGAAAACTCATTAACTATTTCAGAGATTCCGACCAGTTATTAATCACTAATCGTTGTCGGACAGTTTTGAAGTTTGTAAACCAAATTTCGGGCAGATGAGTTCTAATTATCTAGGAAATTAAAATGTTTCAAAGTTTATGATGAAGTTTTAAAGTCATTTTATACACAAAGTATGCCATTATCATAAAACGTAAATAGCATTAATCGCTGATCAGACACATTTTCATCTGTTTGTTTTATCAGTTTATAAATGATATATCACGTGTTTATATTGCTCAAAACATATTTAATTTACTCAAAAGCAGGTAGATATGTCTAAGCATGAGGTTGTTGACCTATCTATGATTTTCTGAGAACACCTTCCAGATCTTTCATCAGACCCTGGACTCATCGACGAATATAATAATTACTCGAGAGAAACCCTTCAGGATAAAGTGTTACCTGAAATTGGCTTTAGATGCGTAGCTACCCTTGAGTACTAAGTTAAAACGCTACGGATAAGTATATCTCCCTTACCACATAGACCAAATCAGAACAGATCACTTTAAATCCCACTTGCAGGGCTTTACTCCGCGGTTGTTAGGCTATAATAGGTTTGACAATGAAGCCTCCAGAATCAAACCACTAAGAGCTCTACCAACTTTATTTTAAAAATGGGGTAAAAACTTTTGATAGCAAACATATACAGGACAGGTAAAGATACACAAATGCTTTTAAATACCTAACTATATCTCTATCACTGATCGATCGCTTTAATAATGTAAGCGGAACTCGAGCAAGCAAATTCGTAGGTTCGAAGTTAAACAGGGCCTATAATTGCATGTACATATTTGCTACGCCGTAAGTAGCTTAGCGTCGACACCGAAAATTACCGTCGAAGATATTTTAGTAGATATTTATTCCAGAAAATAGCATAACTACTTTACATTTAAAAATTTTTAGGAAACCAGTGAAGAACGTTAATAGTATACATGACATGTACACATTCGATACACGATACGATTGTAAACTAGGATTTTCTCCTGTTTCGTGGATGCCATTGACACACAAAGACGAATAAACAAACACCCAAACCCAGAACAGAAATCTAAACACATCATTCAGATGGCTGTCTGGCCGGGGATCGAACCCGAGACCCACAACGTTTCAGACCGGTATGATGGCCGCTCCACCAAGTGGGTCGTCAAACGATACGATAATATGTACATGTGGGGAAGAAGGTAATATTTAATATGTTGTAATTTGATGAACGACTAGAAAATTCCCGCGACTCCGCTCGCTTCAGTCACATTGGTCCTAAACTATGAGTGTGCCAAATTTCAGCGAATTACGAGCAGCAATTTCCCCTTTTTATCTTCTTACACAATTTCCACTTTTTTGTCCCTGTTCCTCTTAAATATTCCATGCATAGGTTGTCTAGCAGTGTTGTTGTGCAGGGGGACAGTTTCTCACGGGGACAGACGTCCCCCAAGAGGCGCCGCGTTAGGGGGCACCGGTGCGTTCCATAGGAGATCCCGAGTCCCCTGCAAGCGCTGAGGAAGGCCACCGAGGGGGTGTTAGTGGGTAAAAATCCCACATAACCCGGAGTCTCTCCCAAGGCTTCGGTGTACCTTTTGGAGGTTTTCCCCCCGTCAACAAAAAAAAATAAAAGGTTGTCTGAAAGAGATCGCTGCTTAGCGATAAGACTGCCTATTGCATACAACTTTTAAACATTGTATGTTATTGTTATTTTTGTTTATAGTGTGCAATAAATAGTATTTTATTATATTCTATTCTATTCTAGTTTTTGCGTGAAAGAGTAACAAACACACGTCCCATATGTATTTCATTTGTGAACTTGCATTTACTTATATACATGACAAATATCCTGTTTATCATACTCTGTCCGTATATTCGGCATCTATTTATCCACATTGTTGAAATTCAAGTAAATGTAGGTCCGAAGATAAACAAGAACGTAATTGCATGTACATATTTGCTACGATATAAGCCGCTTAACGTCGACACTATAAGTAGCTGAGACCGTATGATATTTCCGAAAAGTTGTTTCAGTGCAGATGGTATTTTAATGAGGAAAGTTTTTGTGGCTAATGTAAATTTATTTGTTCCTCTTTTATAAAGTAGTAGTTTAATTACAATGTAGAATTATAATTTTTATCGCCGTTAAAAGTATTAAGTTATATTTTAACTGGTAGTAACTTCAGCTTCGGAAGTACCACATGGTGACATCTAACAATGGTGTTATGCAATGCTATGTTTTAGTTGAACGGGAAATGATAAATAATAGTCATTTATACAATTCGTTCTTAACTTAGTCCTTAGGGGTAGGATCTGTCTATCGGGATGTCTTTCCTGAAGGAACTGTTATCAACTGTTGATAACAGTTGATACAGAGAACAAGGATAAAAGTGTTCCAGTTCTATGTGGGATTTATTGGAGATATCCATGGATGGCATACTTATTACTACGTGGACTGCATGATCATTTGCTTTTTTTTATCTGACTGTAGTAGCATACGAGCATGCAGTCCACGTGAGGGTAAGTGATTACTACCGCCCATGGACATCTGTAAGCAACTTCATATAGAATAGGGGTTCTGTCTGAAGTAGATCACAGATGCGTTGCTACTCCCGAGCACTATGATAGTCGCCTCATATATAATTGAGCCGGTAACCACACCCTTCTACCGAAACGCAAGAAGCACGCTAGAAGTAGGAGTGTGCTATTTTGATGATATGAAAAATAGTTTCGACTACTGTTATATTACGATTTGATTTTAAATATGGACAACAGTGACCCCTTAACATCAGGAGCACTACAAACTTCTTTATAGAATTGAAATGGAAAACGAAAATGTAGTAAGTGGTCACGGGAAGACAAATGCCTATGCCACACATAATTGGAGTTTCTACTTGGAGTCGGCCACCATTATTTTACCATCCCTAAGGATTTAGTTGAAACTAATTTTAAGGCAGACATAGTCAATGATGCCTGTAAAAGCATGAACCAGTTCTACCAATTAACATGTTGTCTATTACTTAGTTAATAAAATTTATTAGTCAGTCACGTCTCTTGTGTATAATTTTGCTGCTAGCGCGAGAAACTGCGATTCCCTTTTGAACCCGAAATCCTTGCTACGTGCTCCCACGCTTCGGTGACGTCAATACATTAGATATAATCAACCTATAGCACTATCAAGCTGGCTCTCTCAGAGTAGTGGTAGAATTTGTGTGATTCTTTGGGACGTTAAAACGTCTTATCGTACTTTTACCTGTTGGTTAGTTTCACTTAACATTTAGTTTTTGTTTTATATGAATCGGTTTATAGATAAAAAAGATGTGTCAATTTAAAAATAATACGATGAATTTGTTCTTTGTTCTATAAAATTTTTAATAGGTATCTGTTTAGTTGAATTGGTTGAAACTACATATATTATGGTCTTTAGAATTACGGCGATAAAAAGATTGTAAATTAACATTTTCGAACAGTAAGAATTTCCCATATGATTAGTCGTATTAAATAGGGTTCAGTTTAGGCTGGACGCTTTCAGACGCGACCACGCGTATATAGGTATAATGCGAGCCGAATTCTGTCAGTATATTTTTGTTTTAAATAATAAATATTTTGTTAGGTTAGTTTGTATGTTTTTTCATAACATTGAAGTAGCAAACGAACATGCAGTCCACCTGATGGTAAGTGACCACTGCCGCCTTTAGACATCAAGTATGCAACTTCATATAGTAGAGGATATGTATCTGAAGTCAGTCACAGCAGGTGCGTTGCTACTCCAGAGGACTAAATGGTCGCCTCATATAAAAGCGAACCGGCGATCACACTCTTCCACCGAAACGCAAAATCTGCTTCACGATAGAAATAGGTGTGGTGGTACCTCCCCGGTCGCACTGGTTCTACCACCTGGTAAAGGTGATTTAAAAAAGTGTAATATATTTTGTTGGGTTTGTAGGTAATTTAAAAATTAAATTAAATTAATTTATAATATATTTTTAGGTTAGTTGTTAATTTTTTTTTAAATTTATTTGCGATCATAATATTGTTGTATTAAACATTTCATTTGTTCTTTTTTTTGTCGATTATCTGTGTATTATCCCTACTTTGTCTACTAAGTATCCCCTCTTATCCCTACTAGGTATAATAATATTATAAATGCGACGGTAACTTTGTCTGTCTGTCTGCTACGCTTTCACGCCTAATCCACCCAAACAATTTTAATGAAATTTGTTACAGAGATAGAGTTAATCTTGGGAAAGGACATAGGCTACTTTTTATCTCGAGGGATTGAAGGGGTTAAAGTAGGGGATGGAAGTTTGTATGGAAGTTCGTCGTTAAAGATAAAACCATGAAACTTAATCCGATTATTATGAAACTTCGAATAAAACTTTTGTATCTAAAATAAAATGATATGATAAATAATTTGACATTCTACTCCTCAATCCTGATGATGCAGGGGAACTGCTAGCCCAAACCATAGAAGTTTCCCATTTGATGCTTACGGATATATAATACTGATATAAGATTACTGATTGGAGACATATGATGAAAAATTTGACCTTCAATTCCTCAACCCTGATGACGCAGGGTACTGCAAGCCTAAGCGATAAAAGTTAGCAATTAAGTGCTTACGAATATATGATGAAATTGATAAGTCCTACAATTCCTCAATCCTGATGATGGGGTACTGCAGGCCTAAACCATTAATGTTGGTCATTTCGTGCTTACGGGTATATACGAGCATATATAAGAGCAATCTTAAGAAGAGACGAGTGATGAAAAAATTGTCCGTCGTATATAATAAGTTTATTGAGCAGATACATACGATTTAAATTTTTCCTTCAATTCTTTATCCTTTAAGCTTGCTTAAATCGTATGAGTTTGGTATATGTAGCTTACATACTTTTAATATGTATCTAAACGAGGCATATGATGAATAATTTTATTTTGATTTCCTTAACCCTAATGATGCAGAAATACTGATGACTTAGGATTAGGTTAAGTGACTTCGTGACTATGTATTATGTACTGTGTATCTACTAAACCAAAACAAATTTCAATTATTTGTTGCTCATTTGTGGCAAGGAAGTTGGTCTTTTTGTTACTTATTTTTGTTTTTTTCACTATGCAAGGCTTCGACATTTATTGTGTAGTTGTAGTTTAGGGTTTCAGTAATATTGTGTCCTATCCAGAAACTGAATATAAAAGAAGTAAAATACGTATTTGAGGTAGGTAATAGAAGTATTATTTAAGTACCAAAGAGAGGGGGAGGGGAGGTAGTGCCTCTGCTTATTTTCACTAAAGATATTTGCTAATTTCGTATTGAATGTTTTAAGGTCAGTTTCTACCAATGTTGAAGAATTCAAATTCGTTATATTCATTTCATGTTACATTTTTATTAAATGCGGGTGAAACCGCAGGCACAGCTAGTTTTGTAAATATGATAATTTAATTCTGTGCACGAGATTAAATTTACACACAATGTTCTCATTATAATTCAATTCTCCTTTTTTATTGTTAAAAAAGAAGCTTTAGACAAATCGCCGTAGCTTGAAGTTAACAATTCCAATCTTAATTTTCTCCAAAGATATGCATATAATATGAAAAAACTAGCTTCGGAAATAAACCTTGGATTGGGGTACTTATACCACCGTTGACCCATTATTGTCCCACTGCTGGGCACGGGTCTTCTCAGATTGAGAGAGTTTCAGCCCATAGTCCACCGCGCTGGCCAAGTGCGAATTGGTCGACTATACACACTTTTGAGAACTTTTAAAGAACTCTCAGGTATGTAAGTTTCCTCACCTTAATTCCTTCACCATAAAGCTGTGATAATTTACTTCTAATACTCACATAATTTTAGAAAAATCAGTGGTGCGTGCCTGGGATTCGAACATCGTACTAATACATTGACACATAATTATGGTTAATAGTTGTTTTTTTTTTCATTTACGTACTCGTTAGTATATAGTTTTTTATGTATACAAATGTATACGATGTATGTTTCTGGTGATATGCAAGTTAAATAAAATTACTTGCATATAATCAGAAACTAAGAACTGAAGGAGGCCATTCAATAATTTGTGTGATAAAATTCAATTTTACATCCACACGGGCAACATAAAAACTAAGTATTCAATGTCTATCCCCGATTATTGCGAACCGGCACGATAACAATGGAAAATTACTTTTTCAAAATTGAACACTTGTGCAGGCCTGTCGGCGTTGCTTTACGAACCGAAGCGCCAACGGGAAAACATTCTTACAAGTACAATTCTTCTTATTTTTTGCTTTTATAGCTATATATTTTGCTAGCTTTTGCTTCACGGCGTATACATAATGATCAATTTAGTAGGAACAACTGACTAGGATGTATTTTTTGTAATCTAATGAATAGCTTTATTTACCTACCTTATGATTAATAATCTTCATTACTATAAACTATTTCAGGATTTCATTGATATGACGGCAATAGCTATCAAACACGAAAAACAAAATAATAAAAAAAATTACTAGGGAAGTATTTTCTTTGCCTATTTATATGTACTAGTTGCCCTTCGCAGCGGTCGAAATTCGACCGTAATTAAACCCAATGTTTTTTTTTTCTGCTACAAAGTTTTTATACGTATTTTCCTCTGTACATTAAATTTAAAAGTATTTTTAAAATGTCATTACAGGGAAATTAGATTTAATTAAGTTAACTGCATTTTAAAGCAATAACGCGTTATTTGACATATACATCTGACATATGACAATGTCAGCAACAAAGTCGGCGTGTAACAAATACGTGTGTATGTTTGTGTATGTGTCAAATGCATGGAAGTGTGTGTAATGTTTTATTTATTGATTAAATGTAATTTATAAGCGTTATTATTGAAAAATATTATCGTTCTGCACTTGTCCTACATATAAACTATAAGTGTGCCAAATTTCATACTCCTCCGTCCGCGCATTTTTTGTAAACTGGGGTCCAAAGTTTTTGCTTCACGTATTAATATAATGATATAACTAAAAGAATATAACTTGATTTAGTTGTAAATGTATAAAAAGAGCTCTATAACGCTCACAATAATAGAGTTTAAGTTATACCTTTACGTGGTTTGAGTTAAAACTGCCCATAAATTTTAGAACACGATTGTAATATTCAACACAAAAATATTTACGACTATAGTTTAACCGTTGTTTATTAGTACGGCAGAGTTATGTCGCAGATAAATTACGATATGGCTAACTTAAGGTTGAGGTGTATACTGACCCTAAATTATGACGTCAATATGGAGCCAACAAAGGACCGCGTCACAATAACAAATTTCTGGCGATTATAATGTACATAATTATCTATCATTAGGGACCCATTACCGGCACCGGTCTCTTATATTAAGAATAAGAATAGCCTTACGATAAATATATAATCAATCACGCTCGCTGCATTTAGTTTTTACACATTTGAATAGAAATACATATTATAGAAAGTACACATTAGATGTTTAGGTATTCTCGTAAAACCTTGCATAATATGTGTAATAATTAATGAATGAAAATCCGGAGATGTTTTACATAAATGCGAACGTTTTACCGGCTACTGCTATGTATGCAAAATGTAATACATATGTGGCATTTCTACGGTTATTTATATCAAATAAATTTACCTATGTACAGAAGAACTTCTTGCGCCACAAACCACGTGTATCGCTGCGGACTTGTTAATAATTAATAACGGTGTCAAACGACATGCTTTCACGTATTAAATTGATTACCGGAGGATCGATAGACAGGATGCAGGTTTCAAACTAAGTTTAAGGTCAATTAACTACATAAAAAAGATAAGTTTAATATGACAAATTTAAATACAAGTATGATTTAAATGATTTATCTGTATGAATATGAAACAGAATGCACAAACTTTGTAAACTTTTGAACTTAAATTAAACGTACCTTAGTCGTCTCAACACTGGATCATTGAAAACTTATCGGTCCTAATATATCGACATTACGTCGAGTGTGGAAATCGATCTGTTATATTCAAGTAGGTCAGGACAACGGCCACTGGGGTCCTCATCTCGCACCACCCTAAGCCTCATTATCACTTCACGGGTTAAAGTATAATTATAGTATAATCGCGCGTCACGGGGTAACCGGCAAACGTAAACAGTCAGCGAGCGATGATCGATAGCGGATCGATTATCGGAGCTCAGGTGAGCTCGCGCAACAGTGTACTCGCGTCATATTCGCGGGAGTGTTATGCGGGGAGGCGCGGCGTCGCTCGGCGCGCGCATGGCGCATGGCGTAGTGGAGCGGGCACACGGGCGTCCGGCGCGGGGCGCGAGGCGGACTGGCCCGGGTGACGCGGGAGCCGCGCCGCCGCGTCTCATTGCCCTAAATTCGCGCTACACAGGCGGCACAATAATTGTCGTAGCTGCAACCGCGACGGCCGCACAGCCTATCGATTCGCTACGTTTCGTGAAAGTAAAAAGTTAACTCGATCGAATACAATGCGGTCGGTCGTACGCCGTGGGTAACGCGATCCCACGCTTTTCTAGGTCACAAAATTGCTTTAAAAGTTACTATCGATTATTTACCTTGGCGCCGTGAGTTTATAAATAAACTTACTGAACGTAAGTTAAAGATACGAGGGCTAACTTTCCCTCGTAACTTAGACACAAAACGTACGAACAACTATCATTTGTCGCACATTAAATAGATATGGTAATACAGTTCCGCATTTGAAAATATAACATATTCTAGAAATAGAATAAAAAAATTTGCTAAAACGTAAATACGAAAAATTTACATATATAAAAATGAAAATTTTAATTTTTGTTTCATATTTTAGTTTATTCGCTTGTAAAAAAACTAAACATTACAGTTTATTCGAATGAATGTTGCGTATGTATAAATCTTCCCTGCACTTGAATATTCAACAGCAATACGTCACGGCTATATTGCAATATGCTAATGCGGACAATGCAGGACTGATCCGGCCGATACGTGATGTCTACGCGTGACGACATTCGCTCTACGTACGTGCTACGCTCCGAGCTACGACGCTACGTCAGCGCTCGGGCGCTACAAACATTCACTTATTCATAACTTGACACAAATCTACGACATATATCTTACGGAGCTTAGCTTAGCTTTATCAAATGATCTTCGTATAAGCGTTGTATTTTATGCTTCATAAATTTGTTTAAAAATAAATTTTACAGCTACGGAATTTAAGCAGATATCATTATTTTATACGGTATGTTTATAAAATACAAAATGTGAGCCAATTTGTACTTAACAGAAATGTTACATTGCATATATATAATAAAATTAAATTGTACGTATTATAAGAAAAAAATAGTAAGATAATCCATAAAATTTATTCTTTAATATTTCTTACGCAATTATTTTCTGATTACAATTCTACTTGGTTTTATTTCTCCAGACAACAATAAAACTAATACAATGTCCCTCTTATTGTTTAGCGACAACCAAAAACGAGGACTTTTTGTGTTGTTTTCTGTTAGTATCTTTACTTTTAATTAAATTATTTTATTTTTGTGTAAGGGAAGTAAATCACATTTAATGATAAATGGACACTGCTGCCCATAGGCATTTCAGGCGGATACCAAATAGGATAGAATTTCTTGCCAAGTTCTATCATAGATGCGTTATAGGCCCTAAGGGCAAACTTAGATGGCCTCCTATTAATATCTCTATTACACCAACCCTTCATAAATACTACAAACATTAATTTTGCCACAACTAAGCTCTTGTATTCTAGTTTAAGGGGTGTGGTTTGCTCGTGGGATGTTGTAACTTGATATTCTGAATAGCACTTCACTTTCACCAATTTAATTACCATAAGTAATGTTGCAGTAGTATTAGAATAAGTAATATTGTAGTTATATCTTAAGTAATAATAAAGTAGAGTTGAGATGTTACAATGTTTTCGATTAAATGCTAAAGCAAATACAATAGCAGATATCGATTGACTCATATATAAGGTGAGAATCTCAGTCCTTGGGAGTGAAAACGTATTCAACCAGAATCCCTGCTCTATACGGGTTAGGTTACAGATGTTCATATATGAAAGTGTCCATCAGATGCACTAAATGAACGTTTGCTGCTTCAATTTTGAAAAAAATATATATAGCCCGATTTCTCACACTGAGTCTAGTGCCACATCAAAATATCTGTATACATACAAACCTAGGTAAAGTACACAAAATGGTACACGAATTCCTTATATATAACGTGGATAAATACTAAGAAAGAATTTTGAAACTTTCAGAAAATTACAGGTGAAAAAAAATAAAGTATATAAAGCAATAAACTTTTCTCTTTTATGGCTTCTAAGTATTTGCCTTTTTTTTCGCATTTCAAATTTTGGTATGCTATTAACTATTACAATAAATTGGATTACGTAGGTCCAATCTATTATAACATTTATAATCCAAAAATTGCTTTTATAAAGTTTGTTGATACCACCAACATACATGTTATGAAAAAACATCCCTTGTCAAGTTAAATTATGTTCTTGATTATTATTATTTTAACATCTTTCCTCGTTCTCCATAGCGACGTGACTTTTAAAACAATAATATTTGCTCCAAACAATTTAGCCAAACTACTCAAAACTTAAAACTTTGCTCTCCCTCACTTCACAATTGTTGCGCATGATCGACTGAGAAGCTTTTATTTCCACAGTAAATATAAGCAATTTTCAGCGCTAAAATTCACGGGTTTATTTAAAAGCACAGAATTAAATGCATTTTCGAACTCCGATTCATCGTATTGCTATTGTGATTACCTACTTTACTGATTTTGTGACATGACTAAGTTATCACGGAAAACATTTTCATAAATGCTTTCTATACTCATAAATGCTTTCTACATTCATGGCACACATTATCACAATCCTACACTAGGATTTTCTCCTGTGT
>MOOZ01045188.1:1534993-1550992 GCA_002930495.1 Cecropterus lyciades | reverse complement strand
CTGGATTCAAATGGCGCAGGACCGGTCGGAGTGGCGCAGATTAGGGGAGGCCTATGTCCAGCAGTGGACTTTCAAGGGCTGATGGATGGATGGATGGATGGATTAACTATTACAATAAATTGGATTACGTAAGTCCAATCTATTATAACATTTATAACCTAAAAACTGCTTTTATAAAGTTTGTTGATACCACCACCATACATGTTATGAAAAAACACCCCTTGTCAAGTTAAATTATGTTCTTGATATTTATTATTATTTTAACATCTATCCTCGTTCTGCGATGCGACGTGACTTTTAAAACAATAATATTTGCTCCAAACAATTTAGCCAAAGTACTCAAAAGTTAAAACTTTGCTCTCCCTCACTTCACTATTGTTGCGCATGATCGAGTGAGAAGCTTTTATTTCCACAGTAAATATAAGCAATTTTCAGCGGTAAAATTCACGGGTTTCGTGCTTTAAAATATTTTAAAGCACAGGATTAAATGCATTTTCGAACTCCGATTCATCGTATTTTTTATTGTGATTACCTACTTCGCTGTTTTTGTGACATGACTAAGTTATCACGGAAAGCATTTCATAAATGCTACACTCATAAATGCTTTCTACATTAATGGCACAGGAGAAAATCCTGAATAGGATAAATAGGATTTTCTCCTGTGTCGTGTGTGCCATGGACACATGGACGAATACATAAACACCCAGACCCAGAACAGAAAACTAAACTCATTATTCAGATGTCTGTCGATCCGTAGGGGGGGTACCGCTAAGTTTAGAGACTAGATACCTACCTACCTACCAAAAATAAAATAGGGAGACTGAATAATCGTCATTTCACATCGTCATTTCACAAGCTTAATAATTTAAATCTAGTCAATAAATAGATGGTCAATCGAATAAAGGGTGTGACTAAGTTAAGCGGTACCCTTCTGCCGCGACGTTGTAGTATAATTTTAACGAGCAAATGTTATATTTTTATACTTAAAATATAGGTGTAGGTGTAACTCGCTCGAATTTTAAGGCTCATCTAAAGATATTATTTTTGACTTTTTAAATGTTTGCTCACTTGTCTTTATAGTGTTGTGGGTTTTTTTTTTCATTTAATTTTATAAGTTATGACTTCTAAGTATGGCATTGACACTACCGCAAGGATATTAATCTACGCTAAATTAATATTCGTACGACTGTAACAATCCTAACTTGCCTGTTCACTTGTGGAAGAAATAATATTTGCTAGATCTAGACGGCGAAATATGAAAGCTGAAATTGCTATATCACTTCCCGTCTATGTACGAGTAAGAGATATACTGCTTCGCGCTTTAAAATATTAAAAATATACCTAATACAATGATTTGTGCAATCTGCAAATCAAAAATGCACAAGTCATATCATATGCTGATAATCAGCTGTTATCTTTACAGGAGGGTCATGGCAACTGATTAAACAGAGAATTGAGCTAGGAATGGCCCAAATAGCTAAATGGCTAAATAGGTTACTATATACTTACCCTTAATACAAACAAAACGAACTATATTTGCTTCAGTGTTCAATTTCTGTTGATAAGTAAAGTTAATCATACCAAATATTTAGGAGTTGTGATGGACCAAAGATTCTCATGGCATCCCCAGATTGAAAACGTTACTAAGAGAATTGCAAAATTAAACTGGATTTTCGGCACATTGAGACATGTAGTTCCAAAATATCTTTTTACTGATCATTCAGAAAAAAGCTTTTGAATGAAATATATGTGCCGTTGGTGCAATCAGTTCTTACACACGGTATATCAATCTGGGGAGGTGCTACTAAAACAAAACTCATTCAGTTGGAACGTGAACAACGCGGGTTGATTAAAACTATGTACTTCAAAAGAAGAAGGTATTCTACAGAAAATCTTTACTCTATCAGCAATTTACTAACATGTCATATGACCTATACATCATTGCACAAGTCCCTCAAACGAACACTTTATTTTCTAGCATGCATAAAGGTGCAGCTCAGTTATGTAATAAAATTAATAAAAAATATAAATATACACAATGTCTTATTTTGAATGTAAAAATGCGTTAACTAATTATTTACAGTCTCTTAGAAAGAAACTGAGTCACTAATACAGTTTTCAAATATATAATTATGTTTTTAAACAATACATTACACGTACACACACACACATAAGGCAAGACATACTTATGTTATAAATGTAATAAAGTTTTTTTTATTTTATATAGTACGGAAGTAGCAAACGAGCCTGCAGCTCACCTGATGGTAAATGGCTACTGCCGCCCATGGACATCTGTAATCAACCCTAGATAAGATCCAAAGACCCAAAGTCCCACCTAAGGTTGGCCACAGATGCGTTGCTACCCCTGAGGACTAAGATGGAATGCCTCAGAAAAGTATGTCTCCCTTACCACACCCTTCAGACCAGAACACAACAGCGCATAACACTGCTGTTATTAGGCAGAATATATAGGTGTCGCGGTGGTGCTTCCGGAGTCGAACCACAAAGAGTTCTACCACCTTAAAAGTAATCTTACACCTTAATAAAGTAGGTTAATGAAATTTAAAAAAAATGTAACATAATTCATAAGTTTAAATATTACTCTCGGAAGAGCGGAGGCTTCTAATACAGGCACTGTGTGCTTAAAAAGAGACTCTAGCCACTCACTAATGTAATCCACTTCATGAAGATTATTATTATTATTACAACTATTTTTGTAATAATAATACCCTAAATTTGTAATATATAATGTTGTAATTATAACTTTACTCATTGAGGTATAAAAAATAATCCTTTCATATAAAAGGCATGTTAACATATACAATTATATTTTTTATATGGAAATCTGAATTTACACTGCTGGTATTCCGAGTACACAGTTACAGACAGAATATAGTATTTTAATAACATAGCTGCTTCCAAAATTGCCTGTTTAAAACAAAAAGTTCAAAATTTTTGAGTTTAAATAACAAAAAGTGCTCGCTCATTCGTAATGGCCGAAACAATTGCGGGTATTGTGACTTATTATGAGTAAACGGAGGGCTATGGTTTTAGTAAAAACGTTTCACATTTATTGCTTAAAATAATATGGAGTATTGTTTTAAGTTGCTAAATCTAATTGGATTGTACGGGATGGAGGTTTATTGCTTCTATTATATATCAGAAGTTTTTTTTTATATAAGATTGAAGTAACTAACAAGCATGCTATCCATTTGGTGGTAAGTGGCCACTTCCGCCCATGGACGTCTGTAAGCAAATTAATTCAGAACAGGGCTTTTATCTGAAGTCAATCACAGTTACGTTAGTTGTTGTAGTCGCCTCATATGAAAGTAAGTGAGCCGGCAACTACACACTTCCATTAAAACGCAGGAACTGCTTCACACTAAAAATAAGTAAATATGCGATATTCGGTAAATGAAATCTCATTAGCCCAGAGGCTGTCAGTACAAGACTCTTTTTTTCAACAAATCTTACTACGCAAACATTGATCTATGTCCAGCCACATTACTATGAACTATATATAAATACAACAATTTGTTCGGTTGGGTCATATCTATGCCTAATAAAGAAACTAAGCTATGTTCCGGATTTGACAAGTTCACTCAATATATTTTATGCTCGGTTTGTATTGAATATTTTGTTAGTTGCTGTCAATCCTCTTTGAAAAAATATCATTTGTTCATATAATGTTATTTATTTTCAACGCATAAAACTGCAGGCATTGCTAGTAAATACATTGATTTCACTGTAAATTTAATCTTACTAATATTATAATGGCAACACTTTGTGAGGATGGTTGGATGTTATGGATATATGTGACACAATCACGCCGGAATGAATCCACAATCTGGATAACATTAAGCACTGAGAATTCTGTGAAATATCTGGTCTGGAATAACATAAAGGCTACTTTTTATCCTGTAAAAATCCCGATTCCTTTAGGATAGATTCGTTTTTTTTGTAACGGAGCAAGGGTTTGACATGATAATTTGCACAACGGTAAATAGAAATCAGGGAATGACATTAACTATTTTGTATCTACGAAATATGGCACAAAATAAATACTGAGCCTTATGAGATAAAAATCGAATAGGTCAAAAATAATATTATAATTATTCTGAGGCCAAAGGAAAAAAATCATTTCCCTGTAGCCTTAAACCTATTAAAAATAACAAAACAGGTCATCAAATTTTAAAAAATCCAAAATTAACTAGATATTACCCAACTACTAACCATATCGTTCCGAGTAACATAATTAACCATTTCAAAAGGACCGATTAAGGACATTCCAAATTAGTAAGTTATTACACTCATCACAAAGCCAAGTTTCCGGGCGGAGTGAGTCCCAATCGACCGGACTGCGGACTAATCGACCACGGTGGCGTGTTACCTCGCGTGACCACCGTGCGTGCTGTCCCGTGCTTTGTTTGTGCTTAAAAAACTTATTAAAACCACAACTAATGTAAAGCCCAACCGGGCGAAGGTGAGCCGCCATATTTTATTTCGTACGTCCTCCGGCGGTAGAAGTCGAGTTCAAAATTCGAACAGTTTATGTATATTATGTATGTATGGGAGTTGAATTGATTTAAAAACATGTTCCGTCTTGTTATTACTCTTGTTTACCTACAAATCATACATTTCATACTTATAATTTGCCTACAAATCCGATGTGGTTTTTGATAATTTTGACTTGACATTTTATTTCCATTATATTATTATGTAAATAAGAATTCTATGTTAATTCAATATTGCTCTCATTTTATTCGTATTGTACTTGTTCATTAAAAACAACACTGACAATTTAAAATCTGAAGATGGATAACCTATCGATAAAAATCCTATTTGAAAAGCAAACCAAACCTTAAATCGCAAGAAATGTGTGTGAACGTTTCATCACGATGTCTTTCTTCGTCTCACGATGTTCTCTGGGCAACAGCAAAAAAAAATAACGGGATAATTAATTATGCCAATATTGAGAGGCTGAATTCAAGCACTAAGCTAGGATTACTTAGAAAATATACGTTCATTATACTTAATTAAATTAAACTATAAATAAGTACTTCCTGGCTGATAGATTTTTTTAAAATATGGAAGTAGTAACCAAGCATGCCTAACCTGAGTCCTACTGCCAGCCATAGACATCTGTAACCACCCCCGAGTAAGGTCAGAGACAGCTGAGATTAGGCACAGATACGTTGGTACCCCTGATGATTTAATTGAAACGCCTCGGAAAAGTACCTATATCGCTATTAACACAAGCTGATAAATCATATGCTCAGTATAATGTAATATTAAAATAACCCTACTTAAGTCAATAAATCTATTTCCGATCATCTTTTCGAAAATGTTTATCGAAATCAATATAATAAGTCCCAATACAGCAATTTGCATGAAATTGGCTTTTATAAAACAAAACAAGCACGGTATTTTCGTCCGTAAAGAGGTCAAAACTTAGTACAAACAAACAACTAATCTAGCAAAAACTGTAGTACAAGACGGGAATCAGGTTCTGGCGCGGCGCCAGTCAACCCTTAGGCTAGAATATTATGCGAAGGCTTAGAACAGTGTGTGTGCTACCCATATGGTAACCTATTTCTATGTATATAACCAGGTGAGCTATCTCTTATCTAATTTGTTGGGATATTATTGTCTTACACTTGAATTGAATTACTGCGAGCATCCCTACAGTAAGAAGAAGTCGTAATCGTAATTATCAACCCATTATTGTCCCACTGCTGGGCACGGGTCTCCTCTCAGAATGAGATAGTTTCAGGCCATAGTCCACCGTGCTGGCCAAGTGCAAATTGGTAGACTTCACACACCTTTGAGAACTCCTTTCTTTTTAGAAAACAAACTTTCTTTTTAGGTGTGCAAGTTTACTCACGATGTTTTCGATCACTGCAAAGAAGTGATAATTAATTTCTAACACGCGCATAATTTTAGAAGAATCAGTGGTACGTGGGATTCGAAGCTCGGACCCTCGATTGATATGCCGAGTTTCTACCATTAGGCTATCACTGCTCGTGAAGAACAAGTAATAAGTAATAATCGTTTGTTTTGACAATAAATATACACACAGTAAGATGATAGTACGTCCATTAATGCTCCATATTTTTCTTTAACGTCTTTGAAATCAATTTATTCGCATTCGAAATATAGTAAAGTGCCGCTCAAACACTACTCATTCTGCCTAAAGACCAACAGATATTCTTACATGAGCCTTCGTAGAAATAAACATTGGTATTTGTATATTTTACACATATAGTATAAAATGACACACTTACCTTTAATTTACTATATTTATTTTTAAAAATTCAAAGTTGCTAAGAAATTAAAGATATTAAGATTCATTCGGACGTACGTAGACACCAAAATCGGTCATACATTTCTTTAAAAAAAGACTACCAAGTCTTTCTTCAACAATGAAACTTCATATACTAGTAGATGGATGAAATAAATCTAATCTTTTCAATGATAAATTATCCAACGTGTCCAAATACTACGCCGTAACTACACTAATCGGTCATTGAGTTGTATCGTATCGTTTAAATTATCCGGTAATCCTTTATATCGCCGGTATAGAGAGCCCGTATAAATTAATCAACATTATCGACCAAAGCGCCAGAATGCCATAAATGTCCACTTGATATATGAGATCAAACAGTCGTAATACTCGTATGTTAATATTTACACTGAAGACGTTGTTGCGTAAATCTCCTGTCGAGCTCTTTTACACTAGCGTTTCTTTAGGATAGGCTATTGTTATCCCTAAGTATGACTCTATTGCGTTTCCTTAATACAATAATTGTTCACGTATTCACCCATACATTGCAAACATTGTCATTTTTACGTTTTCGGCCATATCTTACATTTTGGCATGTAATTTGCAATGATGAGCGATCGTAAACAATGATTATTTTAAGGACACGTAATAATCTCGTACTGCGGGCAATGAATGCCGCAAAACATTCTCGTGGCACTGCAAGTTGTCAGCGTTGAGCGAATTTCGACAAATCGCTACGAATTGCATCGACTTTTCGTGGCCCTACAAATTTGGGGCACTTACATTTGTTATTACGCTCAATGCTGAAGCTTGATTCTTATGTAGCCGGCTTAAATGAATTAGCAGCGTAGACGACTGCGTTGATCGATATCGTGATATCATTAACAAAATAGATTACGATGAAAAAATACCCCTGTTGACTTTTGTAGTGAAAGAACAAATGTTTAAAAAAAGACGAAACTAAAAGTAAAAAGCATGCGATAACCCGACGTTGAAATAACTATCAGATGTTAATCTTATATACGTTCAGGAAAAGTTATTATTTCACCCAAAAATGTAAGCGTATTAAAAATAATCCAATTATCACAGTTTCGCCAAAACGATACCTCTATCAAACGCCTATGTTTGAGAAACGATGTTGTGTAGGAGACCTAAGGAAAATAACAAGGTTGCATGCATGCATTATAGTAGGTACCCCTACATATTACTTATATGAGATATTTCTATAAATTTATCTAACCTAATCATGCAGGTCAGCCGTCAATTACTTAAATGGTTTGTGTTACCGGCACGTGTAAAATACATGGTAGTTATAGCCCAACAGTCTTATATTTAATCCTATTTATTATGCTATATTTATAATCCAATTTTTATTTGTTACAGTATTTTTCATACAAACATTGCCGTTTGTTCCTCCCATGTATTGCATTTTGATATTTTTACCAAAAATAAACAAAAACACAAAAATCGAAGTCGAATGTAAATAAGTATAAAATCGAGGCTTTTTAATACCGCCTATAAAACAATATGAATATTTCTACAATAGGTCTGAAAAATCAGTCAGTATTTTTCGGAATCATAAGTAGACTCTTCATGACAAAAACCATTATATATTCCCTTCACAGTAAAGGGAATTAACATTTTTTATACATATTACATTTGTCAGGCAGTTTTCTATGACATCTAATATGAAAATGAAATGTTTGAAATGAAAATTGTTTGTGAAAAGTTTTCAATACTAATTATATCCGAGGTTGCCGGAAATTTCATTTAAACAAGTCAAGTACGTTAATTTCTTAAACCTGTTCAAGCAAATTGCCAAAACTGTCTTCGTTTGAGTTAAAATATAAATAAATATCTCAAACAGGTTTCAAAGTTTTAACAAAGAGCCTCAAGGGTTTGCAAAAGGTAGGCTCTTCATTACTAAACTCTTATTTACTCTTTACAACCTTTCAAGTAATCGGATACATTTTTTATTCATTCAAAATTAGCAAGATTAGATCTTATATCAATTATACTTATACTTTTCATACTATATTTTTGTATTGTACTGCCACAATATTAATGATTACACACATGCCACATTATCAATGGTAGAAAGACTAAAAAGTGTTATTTTATTTGTTTGTATATTTTTATGGTGTATATTAAATACTAATTTTTACCCGCGACTACGCTTGCGTTTCCAATTTTTTGACAAACAATCATAGATGCCATTTTCTTGTTAATTTGTTATTCTGTATTTTTTTAATACCTCTAAGAATATCTGTACAAAGTTTCATGATAATCGGTTAGGTAGTTTTGGCGTGAAAGTGTAACAAACAAACTTAAATTCGCATTTATAATATTAGTAAAGATGTTGTTTTGTGATTTAGGAATCCTAAAAATTTTATGAAAAAAGTCGATCCCACCGGTCATTTAAGCACAGGCCCAATAGCGGGACATAAAATGGACATAAAAATTTATACATACTAATTAATATCGCACTATTCAATAATTCATTAACATACAAAATATACGACAAACCAAACAATTAACCCTCCTATGTCATATTTTCTAAAAGGGTCTCATTATCTTAGCCATCGTCAACCATTATTGTCCCAGTGCTGGGCACGGGTTTTTTCTCAGAATGAGACTTTCAGGTCATAGTCCGCCGCGCTGGTCAAGTGCGAATTGGTAGACTTCACACACCTTTGAGAACTGTTTTTTTCTAGAGAACTCGCAGGTGTGCAGGTTTCCTCAAGATGTTTTCCTTCACCGTAAAGAAGTGATAAAGAATTTCTAATGCTTATAAGAACGGACGCACATTTTAATGTTTAACGTAAGACGTGCAGCACCACACGAAATACACAATATTCCATGGCTCTCTCGCTTTTACTTCGTTTTCACTTTACCATACCTTAATCATTCATTAAAGTTTTGTTGTTCTGTTGAGTTCTATAAAATTATTCCCGCTTTCCGCACCGGCTCCTCAGCTCCCTTGCTTCGTTACCATAAAGTAATCCTTTGCAATTATTGTCGATGTTCTCATTTCGTCCTTTGATTGGTTACAACAATGACGGATGACAGACAACTTCATCTGTCTAGCGCGGACGTTACGTCACGAGTTGGGCGTGTCCTCTTTCGTCTCCTAACCGACCACCGAACGATTTTTATTTTCAAAATTTACAAATCGTTATCAAACGTTCGCAAGTGTAGTGTGTACCAGCATTAAACATCACCATCGGGAGCCCTGAAACCATCCACATCATCACCGAGCTCATGGACTATTGAGGTGGAGATCAGCGAGGCTGTACGAAGACAAAGGTACGTGCCGTGCTTGTGCCTTATCTGTTGTGGCCTATCATAATTAAAGAACATCGTTTAAGAGACTTGATCGTTCTGATTCCCGTCAGTCCCTAAAATAGAATCCCCTTTCCCCCTTTTGGTGGACGCGTATACATGCCTGCTGATGAAGTATTCAATGATGGCAGATTACCATTAATGCAAGAATCATAAAATAAATACATGGTTTAAAAAATAAGAAACTATATTACACGGTAAAATACTCTTATGTAAAAACTTCATCAAATTGGATTTACCGTAAGCATGCTAAAATGCATAAAAATAATTAGGTAACATGAAAATCCACCTCTTACTTCTTACTAATATTGTAATTGCGAAAGTTTGGATAGATGATTTCCGTTCTGGCATGATTGATTTATTACCTAATCACGCCAGAACGGCTTAACGGTTCTGGATTAAATTTGACAGAGAGTTAGAATATAGTCTGAAATAGCATGTACGCTACCTTTATCCTAGTAAAATATATAGTTTTCGTGGGATAGATTAAACGCGGATGAAACACGGGCACAGCAAGTAATACTAAAAAGTTAGAAATGCAAACAGTACACAGATGTCAAAAGCATTTTAAAACTTGTAATTCGTTTTAATGCCCTTGGGAACATTTCAATACTTGCGAATTTTTGAGAAAATTCCACTTGGTCTAAACAAGAGTTTACTCAGATAATATGATGCATATATTGTTAATACGTATAAAGATTTTTAAAATAAATGTGTTTGAGAAACGGTGTACGTACTAGGTGTCAGGATAAGTTTTGAACTATTTCTACATCAGTTAGATAAGTATGCATCGTCACTCTTCTGAAGCAAGCACTACACGACGACTATAATTTTCACACAATTTAATTACGTTACCATCATCCTAATGCAATATATTAACCAGGGATTGCTTCAAAATTGAGAAATTAGGTTATAACTATTCTTAAGAACTCTATAGGCTTCTTTGCGGTATGTTGCGGGTGGCAGGAAAAATAAAGGACTCATCGCATGGTATTCGGTATTCCAGCCTTAAGTACCTAAAAACGTTATTATTTTTTGATAGAATCCACTTAAATATATTATTGATGAGCAGTGTGCGTGCCCTATACTCGATCCTGTGGCAAAATAGGTAAATATGGCATAGGTGGGAGAATTTTTACAAATTATCCATTGCTTTTTTATGAGCTTTATAACGTAAAGTACGTTAACGCTCTTTCACCAATAATTTATTTCCAAATCTTTTCGATAATGACGTCTCCGCCAAATGTCAATCATCGCATCTCCTCATCATCATCATCTCCTCTCCGCACCACACCTCACCCCCTTCCCCTCTCATCGCCTCACCTCACCTCCTTGTCACCGCACCTCACCACATTAAATATCTCACCACTGCTCCGTTACTATTTTATTTAATCACATATATCGTGAATTATCTTTAGCTTGAATATGTCTCTCGTTAAATTTGACACACTACAGATTCTTTCGATTCCCCTCCATTCACTAAAGCTCCCTAGCCCATAATCAACTTATCACTATAAATTTCAATAAATAATCAATAATTTTTTGTAGTGCGTAAATTACTATAAAACTGTTAGAGTCTAATCTAAATCTAATCAGGCTAATGCTAAGGCTAGGTACTGACCATTTTACAACCTCGTAATCAATTGTTATAGATACGTACTAATCTCTGATATTCAAAACTTTAAGCCAAACAAATTACTTTATTATTTAATTTCAAATTTCAAAGAACCGTTTATCTATCTAAACAGCAGTAATAAGTTTCGTAAGTCAACGGTAATTTTGTCGGAAGTTACAGAGTCCACACAAACAAGCTAAGTGACTGAAGTTGCTACAAGTTATTTGGATAAACGCCAAAACTGAATTTTTACACTAAAGTGCAGCTTATTGGAAAGAAATGAAATACCTTCTCAACTTAATAACTGTGGGCTTACTTTAACAACATTAAAAATATTGCATTTGCACTTATTATTTGGGAAAAGGTGTTAAGAAAAATACGCCGGAATTTTGAACAAATTCAATATTTTTAGAAGCGACTAAAAATCTTAAAAGAAAAACGTAATGCTTCAAAAGTTCCTTTAATCAGTCTATATTACCGTCTTATACAATTTGATGAGTAGTTTGAGCACCATCGTTGAAGTAGTTCACAACCATGTTAAACCAGGATTGGATGGTTGAAAGTACACTGGGCTCCTCTGCATTCAGGGTAACCTGGACAACGCCATTATTGAATACTTCCCCAGTGGGGAACTGAGGAGCCGGTACGGGGAGAGCTTCAACGGGAGTGGGTTCAAGTTCAGGTAAACCAGGAGCGGGAATCACTTCAGGTAAAGCCGGTGCTGGAAGCTCAACAGGTTCGGGAGCGATTTCAGGTAAAACAAGTTCTGGTAGCGCAGGCTCGGGCAAGGCAACGCTTTCAGGAGCTACCTCAGGTAGGACAGGCGCAGGCAATTCAATTGGCACTGGTTGAACTTCAACGATCTCTGGGAGGTCTTGGATGTCATCGACTGGTTTTTCTGGAGTGGGATCGAGAGCTGCAGCTGCTTCAGCAAGACCTGCAGCGGTGAGAGGGTGGAGCAAGTTGGTGCTGGAGACGACGTGACCATCAGCATGTTCTTTCACATTAAGTTCTAGCACATCTCCAAGTTCTAGCGGTTCACCTTCAACGACTCCGTTAACAATGAATTCGACTGGCTCGCCAATCTCTTCCTCGAGGGGGGCAGGCGCGGCAACCGCCGCCACCACAAACAAAGCCAGTAGGAATAATTTCATGTTTCTTATTTCTGAAATTAAGTATTATTAGTCACACAACACTAATCTTTGTTCCTTTTTATTGAATTGCTACGTAATCATGACAGACCATTACTTAACTGACACTTATAATATTAATGAAAAAGACATTTATTGACCATAGACTTTAATAGACTAATTTATCTCGACCGTGCTACGTAAATGCAATTATTATTACACCCTAAAAATCAAATCTACACTACTGAAAATATAGTTTTATGATATAGTGAAATATAGACTTATCCCAAAAAAATAACAGAAATAATTTTGACATAAAAATAACCATCAATGTAGTATTTCTATGAAGTAGTAAAATGGATATTCATTTTATAGAAGTCGGTGAAAATCAATTGCTCTATACGTTAAAATTATTTAAATTTATTTAAAGAATATTGAAGGACCAAAGGCAACACCTTACCTGCGCCACAGACGAAGGTATTATGATAGACTAGTGGTAATTGCCAAATACAAAGTTTTATGTTACGATGCCTATGTTTAAAATCATGATAGTAAATTAATAGACAATAAATTTAAGACTATAATTTATAAACGATTAAAGATAATGCACTACTTCCTTATACAAACTCCTGTTTTCTTTTGTAATAAGCACCTTATCTAATAAAATTATGAGCGTGTTGTATTTTACTAAATTTATAGCTTAGATATAATAGATTCGTTTCTAGATTAACATGATGATTTAAGCGTAACTGGCTTAGATGATAAATCATGTTTATTGAAGATAGTAAGTATTCAAAATATATTGAGAAACGAACAATGAAAATCTATATATATATTTATATTTTTAAATAACTAACGAGAACGATACTGGTCATAATCCTATTGTCTTTGATGAAGATAATTCCTGTTATTCACTTTGAACGGTGATATCCTCGATAATGGTTGAAACTCGGCCTCTTGATCGGGGATCCGAGGTGCGACTCCCAGGCCACTAAATTTTCTGAAATTATGTGCGTATTAGAAATTAATTATCACTGCTTTACGGTGAAGGAAAACATCGCGAGGAATCCCTCTATCCTAAGAGTTCTCTAAAAAAAGGTACTAGAAGATAACTTTATTTGCGTTGAAATATTATAATTATCTATCTCCTTGAATTCATTTCAATATTATCTGAATTTATATAAATTACGTGTCACGTTGTTTGTCCGGGGTAAACTCTGGAACTACTAAACCGATTTCAATCTAATTTGCACACCGTGTGCAGTTTGATCCAAATTGAAAGATAGGATATCTTATATCTATAAAAATTACGTGCAGCAAAATATGTATATAGTTGTATAGTATTATCTGGCAAGATAATAATACTACAGCCAATATTGCATACAAATAAGTATCGAACAATTAAAATAAACATAATAAATCATAATAATTTTAATATACACTATAAAGGTACCAAACAAAGGGTAATTACACCAAGATTTTACATAATAGAGCATACATGTGTCGTCAAATTGGCATGCAAATTGGTACATATGTATATACCTACATACGCGATAAAAACATAGCCCTCCTTTTGGCAGTTGGGTAATAAACCCTAACATTTAGTACTAAGAAACACACCAATTTTTTAATGCCCAACGAAGTGGGCACGGGTCTGCTAGTATAAATAATAAATCATTATCAGTTCATTTCATTTTCACCTTCAAATGATTCATAAAATTAGTATAAAGAAGTTATTAAATGTATAGAAAATAACTTTATTGAAAAAATATAAGTAGCAGTTATTGAGTCAATTTACAGTTGGCTTTTTACAAATGCTATATCAAAAATATTATTTAAATTATATTATCATACTTGTATTTTTATCTGTGGCTGATTAAAATACAATTACATTAAAAAAAATCAGTGCTATTTTTATCATTCACCGTTTCATTTAGTTCACAAATGTGAAACTTTTTTAAACGTAATTATAACTTTATACCTAGAATTTGTTTCGTAAATATTTAATCGATTTCATAGATCATTGCAAATTAAGATAAGCCAAAAGCACTCAAAAGATTTTATAAACTACCCCAAATCATTGCAAAATCATGGGATGGTAAGGCAAAACCTTAATTAAAAGATTTTATAAACCACCCTTACAAAAGGTCAATAACTTAGAGTTAAATATTGTAACTCTAAGTTATTGACATTTCTCTAAGTTAGTTCTCTATTATATTTACAAGAGTATATACCTACGTTACACTTCAAACAGAACATACATTTTTGACGATTGAACCATTTTTAGAAGTATTTATATACTTCTAAATGTACAAAGCGGTTATAGAGCAAAATAACACGCCTGAAGTATTGCTATTTTAATTGCTCTTCAGCGGATTAACCAGTGAAAAACCACTTTTAGTCAATTTATTTCGAATAAAAATTTGTTTCGATACGACATCTGTGTGTGTGACTAATATTATAAATGTGAATGTAAGTTTGTTTGTTACGCTTTCACGCCAAAACTATTTGACCGATTATCATGAAACTTTGTACACATATTCTTAGAGGTAATAGTAAAAACATACGATACTTTTTTATTATATTGGTAGACATGATTGATTGTCAAAATTGTATTTTGTAATTAGTATTTTTTTTTTATTTTTATTGATTTGATTTTGATATTTATTTAAGGGCTTCAACGCGAGCAAAGCCGCGGGTAAAAGCAAGTACTAAATATTTGTTAACACTTAGATATATTATGTTTGAGTTCCAATGTTTAAAGGATGGTTGAACACTTTGTGTTTAAATTCTGAAGACACCACCGCCGCTCTTATTTCTGCCTGACATCAGCAGTGTAAAGCTCTTCTGTATTCTGATTTTAACGTCTGAACACTTATTATTATTAGTTGAAGGTGGTAGAACTCGTTGTGGTTCGACTCCGGAAGGACCACCGCCACACCTATTTCTGCCTAATAACAGCAGTGCTATGCGCTACTGTGTTCTGGTCTGAAGGGTGTGGTAAGGGAAATATACTTTACCGAGACATTCCGTCTTAGTCCTCAGGGTAAGCAACGCATCTGTGGCTAACCTTAGATGAGACTTTGATCTTACCTAGGGTTGATTACAGAAGTCCATGGGCGGCAGCTGCCACTTACCATCAGGTGGGCTGCATGCTCGTTTGCTACTGCCATACTATTAAAAAAAAGTAATAATAATATTATTATTTATTAGGTTACATCAATAAAGTGAACACTTATACATTATCTAAACATATCACATTGAACTTAAATCTAAGTGTCACCTCAATTACAGGTATGAACTACAAGCTAGGAGCAACTATGTACTAAAACATTAGTTTTAACTAATTTAACAATACAAAATACGATATACAGTACAATAGGAACAATAACAATATAGAATAATTAAATAAGGAATTAAAACAATAATTTTAATATCGACGACCCGCGTGGTGGAGCGGTCACCATACCGGTCTGACGCGCAGTGGGTCCCGGGTTCGATCCCCAGCCAGACAGACATCTGAATGATACAAATACAAATACTTTATTAAATTCCAATTTTAGTGAACATGATACAATTTGTGGGGGCATCCTTTTAAGTAAAGATTTACCTGTGCCAGGATGCCCCGC
>MOOZ01045188.1:1521477-1534971 GCA_002930495.1 Cecropterus lyciades | reverse complement strand
AAAAAGGAATAGCAGGACATAAATAATATTTCATTTTAAATATATTGTTTTACCTAAAAATAATAGAAATGTGTGTTTGAGTGTATGAGTGCGTGCGTATATATACGCATACACACAATCACACAATAATGATGAATTTAGATTTCTGTTCTGGGTCTGGGTGTTGGTGTATTCGTCTTTATGTGTCCATGGCATCCACGACACAAGAGAAAAGCCTACTGTGGGGCTATAAGCGTAGAAAGCGTTTAAAGCGTTTATAATACTCTATCAATTCAAATTTAAACTTCATATAGTAATTTTTCCATCGATTTTGTAATAAAAATAATAATAATATGTATAAAAGTTCAGTGACTTCAATTATAAAAATCTCTGTATCATAATTTAAGTAATAATTAAAAATAATACCTAATACTAATTAATAATTCATTAAATTGACAAAACAAAAAGAAATCAAGATAACTTAAACCATCCAGTATGATAATAATTGGCTAATTAAATTATCTCAGAAATTAACCTTTTAAATTGTGTTAGCGGGTTTGAAACAAATATCAAAGGTATTTCGACTTAGATTAGATCTCAGGGAAAGCAACTTTGGCCAACCTCAAGTGACATTTAGATCTTATCTATGGTCCATTACTGATGTCTATGGGCAACAGTGAACATTTGGGTACCATTAGGTGGATTGCATGCTCCCTTGCAACTTCTTCTAACAATTTTTTTCTTCTTACTTACTTCTACTTCGGCGTTGCGCTCTTAGCAGAGTGGTTGTGGCCGTCATGGTGCATTTATTTTCCTCTGCGCAGATTATGAAGCATATTCATTATGTTTCACCATTGTTCATACTATTAAGTCATATTTTTGTTAGTGGTATAAAATGTCATGTGTCAGCTGCCTTCCGGCAATGCGTGCAGGCTTGAGGTTCTCCGAAATACAGAAGCAGGCATAACTCTGCGCCACTAGCTAAACCTACAGCGCCATAAATATTTATTGTAAGTTGAAACGCGTGCGTAGTAATGAAACACTGCTTAATGATGTTTTTTTATCAAACTGAAGTAGCAAGTATGCAGACCACCTGATGGTAAGTGGTCACTACCGCCCATGGACATCCGTAAGCAACGTCATATAGAACAGGGGTTCTATCTGAAGTCGATCACAGATGCGTTGCTGCTCCCGAGAACTAAGATGGTTTCCTCATACGACAACCGACAAATGAGCCGACAACCACACCCTTCCACCGAAACACAAGCAATGCTACACGGTAGAAATAGGTGTGGCGGTGGTATTTCTCCGGTCGAACTACTTCTGTACACTGGTTCTACCAACTGTTTGATGTAGAGTCTATATCGGTTATTCATCTGTGAATCGAAATAAATCCAGACAATCATCTGTTTAATGCCTGTCTGACCTAAATAGAAAATGTTATTCAGTAATATTAAACAAAAAGTTAAATAAATGTTGTCTCTGTATTGACATTCTAATATTTCCAACAAAACTTATTCAACTAGTCTGTAACTTCCATTAAAAGGATTTATTTGTTCGTCTTGAAAGCAAACAATCGATCATAATTTGAAGGTTGGAAAACACAGTGAATGTAGTAGCTTATTATATTTGCAGTAAATATCTTTTAATTGATCGTTTGTTTATTATTTCATAAAAGTAATAAGAGAGTATGCACTATAACTGATAATAATAAGGGGTTACTGCCCCATTGACATCGATAAGTCAACCCCAAACAAGAATGAAGTTCTACCAGATCGGTTACAAATGCTTAGGAAAGCACTCGTAATCTATTTCAGGTCCTCAAAACTTGGAATGCCTTTATTTAACTGTTAGTACCTTTCATTTACATCCATTAAACTAGAATACAGCAGACAGGAATAGATGTAGTAGTGGTTTTGTATGCAGTAGAATTTTCTGTCTCTCGTTCTAATTCCTTGCTTTAACTCCCAACGTAAAAAAGCATGTTATAAGTTTACCATGTGTTTCTGTGTGCCTGTCAGTGGCATCGTAGATCTCAAACGGGTGGACAAAAATGCGCTTTTTTATTTTAAAGCATGACTTATCGAAAGTGCTTATTAATTGAGTTGAAGTAATGAAGCATATGAATTTGTTTTTATGTAAAAGGCATTAAAATTGAGATCAAAATTAAATTTAAAACTCCTAAGCCATTTTATTTTATATTTACTTTCATTTTACTAATAGAATTTAATCACTTGCTATGCAACATAGGTACATCGCCAGAAAACCATACCTGAAAATTATCGTGAAAAACACACCAAACAAACAAAGATCACTTTTCTTATCTTTTTATTATATTTTGAGATATTTAAATATAATAAAGCAATATAATGTTAATGACATTTTTTACTAGATAATATATAAGCGAATTAAATTATACACGTGATGATAGGTGTAATATATCTTTAGATTGGAATGATTATGTACAATCATAATTAAAGCTTAAGGTAAATTATAATATTAATATTTTAAGGTAACCTCTTATTTGGAGTAACGAAAACAAGGACTGGTTTATACTTGGGGTCCCAAGAGCCGTCATTCTCTGATTGTGGAGTGAGATCGCCACTTTTGTAAGTGTCAGAGATTTTGACGAAAATGTCGCGGAATTTCTTCTCAGTTGATTCGCTGGCTTTCGCAGAATCAACGTCTTCTATCGTTGTGTTCAGGGGTAAAACCGTCTTGCCCGTGGTGTACGGAGTCTCCTTCCCGTACTGCAAGTCCATGTAGTCGTTTAGGACACCTTCCAGAACCTTCTTGGCACTGCCGGTGTTGGTGGGATCTTCGATTCCTCTGGACAACTCGTCAATAGTAACTTTGGGAACTCCAGACATTTTGAATTACCTATAAAAATATATTTATTTATTTTAATATTATTTTTACCAGTGTAAGATTGCAAATTTTATTAAGGTAAACACAAGCAAATGTCTACTCAAATAGAACAATAACTTACTTAAATTAGTTATCATCCTAAAAACATATTACATAATATTAAGCGAGATATATTTAGATTTGTGATATAAAGGTATAGGTATCTGTTCAATAGAAAGCATTTAAGTCAAAAATAACAATAGTTTAAACAGTAATTTCACATCAACAAAATATCTAAACTATGTATTTGTCAAAATTTTTAAAATATTTTTTCGTACGTCTAATACTTTCCGCACTCAGTGAAACTCGCATGTGTGGGTGTTTTAACACATACAAATTAAACAACAAGGACTATAAAAATCCTGCAAGTCTGAAATGTCTACTTATCCACCCGTCTTTTAGTCACAGGGGAAACAACCGTTTCTAACCAATTAGTTAGATTACGCTACTATCATTTCTAAGCAGATGTCACATCTATGTTTATGAATATATCGCTGCCTTGCATGAATAAGCGCACAATTCAAAATTCATCAGCAATTTGAGCAATTATAAATATTTAAATACTTAATTAAATGTCAAAGTGTAGCGTATCTAGCCAAACAAACGTTTAGTTTAGTCAAATGTAAGGCAAGATACTGGAGCTAGCTATTATTACCCATGTTATAAATGAGATGGTTAAAAATATATATATACAAAGTAAAAGAAGGAAAACAGATAAACCCACTGAGTTTCTTGCCAGATCTTCTCAGTTGGAGTTGTGTTCCGATCCGGTGGTAATTTAAGAAAAAATATTGTAATTGACAATTTGTAAGTGCCACCGTAGGCCTATGCCAAATAAAGATATTTCATTTCATTTCATCAATTTTAAGTTAAAAGCACAGTTTCATTCTCATTATATCATTTTAGAATTAAAATTCTTGGTCTAACTCCATTATAGTTGATGGCCTTTTAATTTTTATTACTTTAACTTCATTCATAAGTTAAAAACGAAAAGCATTGTTAAAATTTTACCTGGATCTCCAGTAAAATTGATGTTTTTTGTTATGTTATTATACATGCAAGCGATATAAGGCTGTTATAACAATTTTTTAAATAGCAAGGGTACTTAAACATTCGTAGAGTGTGAAACAAGCCTAAATATTTTATTATTATTAATTAATTCTACGGTCATTTAATATTTCATAGTGCGTATGTAAGTAGATTATTTTCTTTACGTTATCCTTTTATCATTGAAATTATAATTTCAACTGATAAAAGTATATTGAAGATTAAAATAATGCGTTCATAAATGGATGTAGTAAATCGTAACATTTCGTAACATAGTAGGTACTTCTAACTTTATTGCATTTAACCACAACTTGGCTTACAACAATAATTATATTGAATTAAAACTAGGAAACATCTAAAAACTAAGAGAATGATTAACTTACTTGTAAAAGAAATACGGGTAGCAATTTCACTTTGAAACTTCGATAGTAACTGCGTTTATTTCGTATCACCTCGGCTTTATAAATCACGTTTGACCAAAGTACTGATATGAGTGGGCTTGGTGTGTCAACAAATTGATAATTTTGTTCCAAATTTTATCTCCAAGAATTGTTGACACATTGTGGTGAATTTTTCGCACGGAAAGCGAAATGTTGATAACAATGTCCTCATATCGGCGAGTCATATTTTATTTTTCATATTTCCGTGAGAAATATATTACGTGGCGATGCAACTTGAGATAGGTAAGTGATAAGTATTATATAGTAGATAGGCAAGTGATGCATTACGATAAGCAATAGTTGATAAACGGATGTACCTATGGCCAACAGTTCCCTTTCAATTTATTTTTGGCAAATTAACTAATTAATACTGCAAAAATATGCTAACCTAGCCAGGTTTCTGGCTCAAACGGATATTAATGACATATTAAGTAAGTAAATAAAACTTTCGAGATAAAAAATACGTACGTTCGTAAGTACTGAAATATTTTTTTTCTTTTTTAAATGAAATTTAAAACAATCCATTCGCTATTTTTCTACTTTTGGATTGCAATTTATAGCGTTAAAAAGTTCTTGCGTTTCGGTAAAAAGGCGTGGTTGCCGGCTTTAGTGAGAAACGACCATCTAAATCTACGAGAACGCAACGCATCTGTGATTAATCTCAGATAGAACCTCTGTTCTATACGAAGTTGCTTACAGATGTCCACGGGCGGTAGTAACCATTTACAATGTAAATGAACTGTGTGCACATCTACTATGTCAATTTTATAAAAAAAATATATAAGCATATTATAAAAAGTAAAAAAAAAGTCATATAAAATAATACCAAATAATTATTACAATCATAGATTTAAGCATGGTATTCAATTTTTCATCATATTTAGTGGCATTTTCAACAGTTATATTTCTAAAGTATGCATACCTAGATTTATGTAAATTTTTCGATTATCAGGTTGTCGCTATAATCTAATCGTGTATGGAATTTTTGGCTTAGGTCATGTGACCCGAGTTCTTTGCTTTCTCAAAGGTCGTTTATATTATCTCAACAATATCTGCCCCGACTTTGATGATTCAAATATAAATCTGCCGTCATAAATCTTTTATCGTATGATTCAGGTGTGCTGATATTTTTTAGAGACTTATTTTACACGTAAATGTGTGTTTAGAAGTACGTGTTGAATTATTACTTTTTAAAATATTGACGAATTTATATGTTTATACGTTACTGTTACTTATATGTTCTTCCTTATAACTTTTTTCAAGTTGTGCTACAACTCTTAGTATTTTGCTGATCTCATCAACCTTTTGCTATCTACCTTATAAGGTCATAGGTTCATCCAATTAAAAGACGTTGTACACTACTGCTAAATCATCGTCGCCACTCAAAACTTAGATTAATTTAGATGAGTGTGCAACTAATTACTTTACAATAATCATTACTTATCTAAAGATGGTCTCCAAAACATCCAGAATCGTGTAGATGTACCGTTGCGCACTTAAATGTTAAATGAAACGTATATTTATAATAAATTCATTTATTGATACATTCACGGGGTATTTTACAATTTGTTATAATATTAAGTTCTTAGATCATAGGACCGAAACCAGGGAGGGCGACAGGTGGCCTGGGGATGCCAATGGGCAAGACTGGCCTGACTGGGATGACTGGCATAATAGGGTGCAGTTCATCAACGGGGTTGAAAATAGGGTCCTGGTCGGAAACGAAAGCGTCTTCAACAACTTGCACTGGGGTGGGGATAACCTGAGGTGCTTCGACGGGAGCAATGTCAACAGGTGACACGATGTCGGCAATCTGAAATAGTAGCACCTTCGTAATATTTTTTTATAAATTTGAAAAATAAACAAGCATGTAGCTGATGGTAAGTCACTGCCACCTATGATCTGTAACTATCTTCATATAGAACAGGGGTTCTATATATAATTATTCAAGTGGTAAAAAAAAAACAATTTGTGGGTGCAAATTTGAGGGTTAAACAGACAGGATTTACTTTTTCTTTACAGTCAACACTTAACATTATATTGTTTTCTTGCTTCCTTCTTTAATTTAAAATATTTCTTGTCTTATTGTTAAAATTGTACCATAATCATTATAGAAACGTTTAGTTTTTTTTCGTTTCGATAGTTTTCAGTTCGTTAGTTACCAAACAATAAAAAATCCATTGACAAAGAAAAGAAAAAAGTGTTCTTAACGGTTTTGTTATTATTCGTAAACTATTTTTATAATGTTGGTAATAATCACCTGTTCTTGTTTCTGGACGTTGACGATGATCTGGACGAGAGGGCTGGAAACGGGAGTAGGGACGGCAGGGACCTCAACGGGAGTGGGAGAGACTTCAACGGGAGTGGGAGGGACTTCAACGGGAGCGACGGGAACAGGCAAGTCAGCGGGAATCACTACGGTGATCAACTCCTGAAATACCAAAACGATGCTGATTAACAAATATGCAAATGTATTTTATTTGAATAAGAATGCAATGTTTTTTTTATATTTTGGAAGTAGCAAACGAGCATGCAGCCCATCTGATGGTAAGTGGCTACTGCCACCCATGGACATCTGTAATTAACCATAGGTAAGATCAAAATCTCACCTAACGTTAGCCACAAATGCGTTGCTAACTCTGAGGACTAAGATGGAATGCCTCAGAAAAGTGTGTCTCCATTACCACACGTTTCAGACCAGAACACAACAGCGCATAACGATGTTGTTATTAGGCAGAAATAGGTGTGGCGGTGGTGCTTCCGGAGTCGAACTACAAAGAGTTCTACTACCTACAAAGGTCTTTCAACTTTGAAAACTTCATTGATGGTTATAGACTTTACCCCTAGCAAGAGGATTTTGTCGTAGTCATTGGCTGCGTAGTCGCTGTCATTGGCTGGGCGTAGTAGAGACTGGTGTAGTCGAGTAACTTCGCAAGACCATATCAATGTTACTACCGATATCCTGCATTTATTATATTAATTTGTTTCTATGACAACAGGAACGCAAGAAATGATGTTGCTCAAAAGGGCAGGGAGTAAACCTAAGTTTCTTACAAATACAAAAAGGATTTACCCTAAAGTTGATGGCAAATGTATTCCCAGTAACTCTGATGTGATTTTTATGAAGACAACAAAGGAGCATGCAGTTCACCTGGTGCTAAATAACCACTGCCAGGCATGGACAACTATTATTCCAGATAGATGTTACCGAGGTTAGTCAGAAATGCGTTGTAACCTAAAAACTAAGTCGTTTCGCCTCGGATAGTATGTCTTCTTCCACACAAATATTAATTCCTTCCAAATAATAATTCCACAAACAAGAAGACCTTGTTTGTTTGATTGTTTATATCGATGTTAGACACCGTTAACCAAAAAATTCACTCCCATGGCCAAAACTTTATATGATCAATTCAAAAATGAACTATTCGGTTTATATTGTTCAACCAGACATTACCTGGTCACTTCCGCTGTGAAGAGCGTACATGAGCTCGTTAAGGGCGGCCTCGTAGAATGGGATGTGGGCGGGGTTAGTTTCTGGGTTCTGGAGGATGTCAGACAGCTCGTTCACAGTGTATGTGCCTACATGGGGCATGGCGACGGTGATGTGGGTCTGATAGAAAAAATATAAGAGTTAAGTACTATTTTAACGTAAATATGATCAAAAATACAGATTCAACTCAATTTAATAATTCAACAAACCGTCCATAACCTCATTAGTATGGTACATGGCCATGGACACACACAAAAACAAATTCGGTATACAACTCATAGGCAGAACAGAATTTCATTTTTTTTATTTATTTCCCTGGAAAAAGAGAGACTACCCGCTTAGTACAATAACCCGTATTTGGGAGTATCGTAGAATGTCTGAAGGTTTGATCCCTGGCCGAGTTTATACTTGATTTAGACGTTTGTTTGGGGTTCAAAGTTTATTGTTACCATGACATAACATATGACAATAAAATTTGGCTGAACTCTGTTATATTTATGATTAGATATTTACATTATTGATTAGATATTGAGGTTCTTTTAAGTACCTAGGTACTCCACACAAAAAGCATCTTTTCTGAAATTTCAGGCTAATATTTCTCTTACATAAACAAGTCACTAGATCCCTTAATCTAAGTAGAAACAAATCCACTTTATCACATCTATTTTTAACACGAAGAACTCGTGAAATATGCATTATCATAAATTGATACTCATCCATCAAGAAATATTATGACAGGTGAGATAAATTAAGCTCCTACTCTATTTAGAGAAAATATTTCTAAAGTGTTAGCGATGTACCTAAGCATATATTTATAAAATAAGTACAAGTTTTATGTAATATAAGTTATTAAAGGGACATGCAGTTTTTATATTTTATTGACCATTGCAAACCATGGACCTAATGTAACCAGGCGTATCCAAAGAAGATACCAATGCCATGTCAAATAAACATCATTTTGGCCCATAAATTATGCATAGTTTTAGTTCTCTACATATCCAACTGAATTCACACGAAAAATGTTTTCATCCAACAAGTATTATTTGTTGGATGCAAACATTTTTTCTTTATCTCTTCTTTTATATAACATATATACACCTTTTATATAATAAATAGTAAACGAACATGCAGTCCATTTGATGATAAATGGTTACTGCCCATGGTAATTTGTATACAACTTCATATAGAACAGGGGTTCTATTTAAAGCCAATATCAAATGTAGCTTCCCCCGAGACTAAGATCGGCACCTCATATGAAAGTGAGAGTTGCGTGTTCCATCGTGTATTCACGACCTTTGCCTCTGACTACCCGCGTAGAGGACCGGTCTGATAGGCAGTGAATCCCGGAATCCCCGGCCAAACAGACACCTGAATAATGAGTTTAAATTTCTGTTCTGAGTCTGGGCGTTTGTATTCGTCTTTGTGTGTCTATGGCACTCACAACCCAGGAGAAAATCCTAGTGTAGGGCTACGAGTGTAGAAAGCCTTTTTTTTAAACAAAGAACCTTCAGCTTAATTATTTTAAGTAGAAATGTATATTTAAATTTCAACATACCAACTGTTCGCCAGCAGAAATAGCAGCCATCATTTCGTTAAGGGCATCCTCGAGGTAGGGCTTCAGAATGGGGTCAAGACCAGGACTCTGGAGAGCGAAGGATAGCTCGTCGAGGGTCCAGATGGTGGACTGAGGGTAGCCGAAAGCCACGGCCGCGATGGCAGAGAATACAACCAGGAATTTCATCGTGAATGATTATACCTTGAAAGAATATTTGTATGAATATATGAATATTATTATTATTATTATTATTTTATTTTTTAAATATTTAAATTTATTACATTTTTTTTAATAAAGATGCAGTCGTATTTTTCTCAATTACCTAAAAATATTGTAAATATTAATATTTACGGTTCCAAATAATTTTGCAATTACAGGTATTTTGTTTAAAGAAAAAAAAAATTAGAAATCGTATTCGTGAAATATAGACAGTTTTATGTAATTTGAATTTTGATGCTCTATATTTTTAACATTATTTTAATTATTACAATTAATTAAGTCAAAGCTTACCTTGCCGTCTGACAAATTATGATATTCTTTTCAAATTCATGAATATATATACTTCATTTGAAGATAAAAAATCGGTATCAATAAACAGTTACGACGCGGATTATGTCAAATACCTTAATCACATAGTAAATTTTGTTATAAATTACTGTATTACGTAGTTTATCATTCCTCCATTGTGTGTGATAGTAGGTACTTAATAAGTACCTATACTGTGGCCCATAAAGGTGGTTTCATTCCAAGGCATTTGAAGACCTGAAGATAAGCTTGTAGATTTATCTACCTAGTACCTAGGTATCTACGTGAATCAGCTATGTATACTGTTCTTCAGAGTTTAAGAATTTTTCAGGTCCATCTATTTGTATCCTGTGACAAGCTTTTTTTTATTTTTTTTTTATAATTCAGACGTAGTCCATTGATGGAAGTGGTCACTACCACCCACTGATATGTGTAAACTTCACATAGAACATATTAAGTGGTCACTAACACCCAGCTTATTTAGTTCCTCAACTAAACCCAACTTAGCCAAAAATCTTCTACATGAGATCGGTTGCCAGGACTCAGGTGTAATACCATCCCCTAGAAATTTACGAGAACCTCCGAACAGCTTAATTAAACAAGAAAAAAGACACATTTCCTTATTGTTTAAACATAACAATATTAAAATCAATATTCCAGCATTATCAGTTAAACTTAATAATTTATTTTATTAATATAACAGTAATAGTGCATTAGCTCAACAAAATATTATTTGCTTATTTCAGTTAATCACCTATTAATTTAATGTTAATGCTTTGGATAAGCGCTTTTTTATCATCTAGGCACTGATTTTACACCTTATCCAGAATGGCTCTATATCATAAATAACGAATCGTTGACTGAGTTGCATTTCACTTTTTATAAATCGAATAAATTTGTGATTGACGCGGCTATCTGATTCTACATCACAAATAATTATCTCCTACACTCCAAAGAAATTCCAAAGAAAAAATTACAAAGAGTAAAAATTACGATTATTTTTTAACCTGAAAATTATTAGGAGCTACACGGACAATTAAGATATTTAAATCCTTGTGAATCTGTTAGAAGCTCTATAACGACACCTACTTAAATATCTTCGTACTTTTATGTGCATAACTTATAAAACTAACAAACATACACACGATCCTCAGAATTAGCAAGGCGAAATAAGCAAGATCCAAACCAAAAAAATGTAACAATAATGAGTCTAAAACTGAAATCTATTTACATTATTATCACCGAGAAGAGTTACAATTGAGGTAGCTATCGCTTTGTTTAGGAGGGAGACCAAATGCGACGGTCCATACAAGAAGGTCATGTTGTATGAACAATTGTTATTTTATCGCCTATACTAAAAAAAGGATCAGGACCCCTAAAATAGTTGAATTACAAATAATAAAATTATATAACATGATATAAATTTAATCAATAACTGGCCGTTAAAATTAAGTATATAAATATTTCATAATAATGTTATAAATCTATAATAATTAATTTATAGGCATTGATAAGCCAAAGTGCCGCATAACGGTTTCTACTAGGTACCTACTAGTATAAACGTGACGTAGTGTGCGTAACGTGTAAATTTCAATTAATGTGTAATTATGACTTCTCAAACATAGGGTATGTTTTCTCTTTACAAGTTCCATAAATAAACATTGCATATATATGATGCATGATCTATTATATTTTTCTAAATTGGAACAAGATTTGTTTTCAAATTGTACGAGCAATATTTGCATTTTCTTCGAGGTCCTTACTTTTGAATTAGTAACAAAGATAACAAATGGTTTCTTAGAATCGTATAAGAAGATCACACATTTTAGAAATATCATATTCCAGTGGTCACCTTAATATTAGAGTATCTTATGAGTTAATTTCTGATTTATAGACTAACTTTTTCTTATAAAAGCGAAGTATGAAGAAGCGAAGTAAACGAGCATTCATCCCATCTGATGGTAAGTCACTGCCTCCCGTGGACATCTGTAACAAACTACACATAGAACTGGGTTCTCCCTGAAGTGAATTACAGATACCTTGACACTCTTCAGGACTAAGAAGATAGCCTCGAATTTAAGTTAACCGGCATCTACACCTTTCCAACAAAACGCATTGATTTCTTTACGCATCTCTCCGGTCATATCATATGGCACCAGCATTCTAAATCGATAGGTTACTGATGAATGCGATTAATTAAATCGCACAGTAATTCGCAAGTTTATTATTATTATTATATGGAGGTAGCAAACGAGCATGCCGCCCATCTGGTGGTGAGTGGACACTGCCGCC
Organism: Cecropterus lyciades; assembly: GCA_002930495.1. Taxonomy (NCBI): domain Eukaryota; kingdom Metazoa; phylum Arthropoda; class Insecta; order Lepidoptera; family Hesperiidae; genus Cecropterus; species Cecropterus lyciades. Next base: position 1,522,736 of record MOOZ01045188.1, on the reverse strand, counting down.
CATGGATATCTGCAATCAACCTCAAATAAGATCGGTCTTAGCTGAGGTTTGCCACAGATGCGTTGCTACTCCTGAGAACTAAGTTGAAACGCCTCGAATATATACGTCACCCTTACTCCACCCTTCAGACCAAATACAACAGCGCTTAAAACTGCTGTTATTAGGCAGAAATAAGTATAGCGGTGGTGATTCCGAAGATGAACCACAAAAAGATCTACCCCCTTTAAAACTGTTATACCGTTGAAAAGTTGTACAGTCAAGTTTTCTTGTAATTTTGAATAAGACTTTTTTCATACTTCTTTTTTTTTCAGAATAAGAGTTCAATGTCACCTGTGATATTGTAGTTGTCAAAATTCAAGGATTTTTACTATCCAAAATAGTTCCATTCCAATAAAAAATAGAATTCAATTGAATAGAAAAAAATGAGAGAAAATTGGGATTTAGAGATTCAATTTTCTCCTATTTTTTGCGTACTTTGTGTGTTTCCGTACTATTTTTAATACTCGGAAAAATCCTTTAAAATTCAAAACTTCGGTATAAAAGGACACTATCATTCAACAAAACATAATAAGGTTATTCCATCCTTTTATAATTTAAAAAAATCTAAAAAAATCATTCAAAGTTACCGAACTTGACGTTACTTAAAGTGTAATTTATTTAAATGTACTGTTTTCTTTGGCATACTTTTTCTTGTGGTTTCAAAGACACCTGGCCGTAAAAATATTATTTTGCTACCCTTCGCCTTAATTAATCTTCAGTTAATTCTGATATGACGATTTATTATCGGTAATTCACCTTCTAAGTACTTTTAAATTTACATCGGAGCTAGTACCTTAATCTTTTGATCCAACCAAGTACGACCTTGTATATCATTAATTTTATCTTTCTATTAAATTACTACTATAACTTTTAGAGGCACTTTTTTATCAGACTGAAATAGCAGACGAGCATGCTGTCCACCTGATAATAAGTGGTTACTGCCCGCCATTTGTAATCAAATTCATATAGACCAGGAATCTTATCAGAAATCGATCACAGATGCGTTGCTGCTTCTGAGGACTAAGATGATCGTCTCATAGATAAGTGAAACGGCAACCACACTCTTCCACCGAGAACTGCTTGACGCAATACATATAAATAGGTTGGCGGTAGTTGGTCACCATAGCGGTCTGACACGCAGTGGGTCCCGGGTTCGATCCCCGGCTAGACAGACATCTGAATGATGAGTTTAGATTTCTGTTCTGGGTCTGGGTGTTTGT